>QAOC01046478.1:167207-186243 GCA_003255005.1 Begonia fuchsioides
GTAGAACCACGAGGTGGAAAACCGGATCGATAAGCAAGAATAACGTAATAAAGAACAAAATGAATATGCATGTTTTACAAAACCACGCTCATGTTACGTATGTCACTTTATACGATTTCTTACTGAGCCTTAAGCTCATTAGAATAAGCTTTGTGATGTAGGTGACGAAAACGAAGGTGAAGAACTTAGTTTTCACCACATGATGTGATGTTGTGGAGGAGGCTTGCTCGGGCCGTGCATGCACTGTTAAGCGACGACCTGTGGGAATGAACGAAAGAAAGAAGTTTTGATGTATTTTGAAAGTACTATGTTTTAAGATGTGTTTTGTGAAATGTTAATTTCATATGTAAACTAACCCTATGTATGAATAAGTACGTTTTGGAAATGCGTTTTGAATTATGGTAACAAAGAGTTTCTATTTACTTAATGACTTCTGCTGTGCTTTCAAGAAAATGATTTATACAGATTAAAGATTTCAAGGAAAAGAAAATAATTTTACCACGGCTTTTCAGTGTTTGTTTTTTTTTAAAAAAAAAAAATGGGATGTTACATACACCCTCAACCTTTAACAATGGAACTCTGAACCTAGAACCTTGGAACCTTGAAATTTGGAACCCAGAATCCTAGAACCTTGAACCTTGAACCCTGAATTGTAAACCCTTATCCCTAGAACATCCTGGATCTTGAAACCATAAATCCTAAATCCTGGAACCCTGAACTCCAAACCATGGAACCCTAGAACCTTGGAACTCTAAACACTAAACCCTGAACTTGTAAACCTTGAATGCTAGAACTCTAAACCTAGGGACCTTGTACCTTGAACCCAGGACACTAGAACTTTAAACCTTAGAACTCTAAACCCTGAACCATGGAATATTAAACCTTGAACCTACGAATCCTGAATCAAAAATCCTGAACGCTAAACCCTGAACCTTAAATCTTGAACTTTGGACGCTAGAACACCTTGAACCCTAAAACATTGAACTTTGAACCCTGTAACACTGAACCCTGAAGCCCTAAAACTTTGGAACCTAGAACCCTCAACCCTGGAACCATTAACCTTGTACCCTGAACCCTAGAACCTTAAAACCTAAACTTTAGAACCCCATATCTTGAAACCTTGAACATTTAACCTTGAACCCTAAACCTTGGAACCACAAAACCCTGAACTCATAACCTTTGAACCCTTGAATCTTGTAACATTGAAACCAAGAAAACTGAACCTTTAGACCTAGAACCTTGGAACCCTGACACTTGAAACCCTAAACCTTGAAACCATGAACCTTGGAACTCTGAACATTGGAACCCTTAACCCTAGAACCCATAAACCTTGAAACCTGGAACCCTCAACTTTGAACCATGGAAATTTGGGATTTTGAACCTTGACCCATAAACCTTTTACACGAATCCTGAACATAGGAACCCTGGAACCTTGTAACTTTTAAACCATGAAGGCTAGAATCCTGAACCCTAAACCCTAAACTCTGAAACTTGAACCTATAACCCTTAAACTTAGAACCCTAGACCCTGAACACTAAACATGAGAACCCTAAAACCTTAGAACCTTGAACCTTGAATCCGTAAATCTTGAAACCTAGAACCTTTAACCCAAAAAGACTAAATTATGAACCTTGAAGAAAAATGGAACACTAGAACCCTAAACCCTAGAACCCTAAAACCTAGAACTTTGATCCTTGAACCCTAGAACCCTTAATCCCTGAACTCTGAACCCTTAAACCCCGAAATCTTGAACCCTTAACTTTAGACCATAGATCTCCTTTGACCCTAAACTTTGAACCCTAAACCGTAAACATTGAACTATAGAACACCGTGAATCTTGAAATGCTATACCCTGTAGCAGCCGCACTTTTTAAAACATGTCATAAGTAAATTATCAATGTACATTAGTTTTGTAGTTTTGGGTACAAAATGTTTTGTTATTAAAGTTTGTTGAAGTTAATGTTAGATTGTTGGATGGATCAGTTGACACTTGTGATGATCGGTTGACCCTTAAAGGAAGTATAGGTCGACACATTATTTAGTGGTCGACACTTTGGTTAAGTGGTCGACACCTTAGTAACCGGTCAACATAGAGTAACTCTCAGTAGTTGAGAGTTATGAATAGTAACTAAGTTCGGTCGACACCTTGGTTAAGTGGTTGACACCTTCACCGACTAAAGTTGAAAAGACAGCCAAAGGTTTCATAAAAAATTAGGATAAATCAAATTAATATTATTAAAGTTAGATTAAGATGATTATGTGACTTTTAAGAGCAGCTTAGAAGAGGTACAATGGATTAACGACACCTCGTGCTCACTTTCCACCTCCACCTTGCTTAATTTACCTTTTTATTTTAACCCTAGCTAAACTTCATCTTCACTCATCTTTGAGCTAAGAAAATTCTCTCTCCCACTCTGTATTGAATCCATATTGGAGAGTGGTGGTGAATTTTTTGTTAGAAGTGAAGGAAAAAAAGAGCTTGTGCACCTAAAGTGAAGTTAGTCCACCCTAAAATCAAGGAAAGAAAGGAGAGGAGAAACCCACGACCAAGAGGTTTGGGATTTGAAGTTCTCTATTCTAAGTTATCTAATCTCATCCTAAAATGATATTTAAGTTGATGTATTAGCCTTTTGTAATAACCCTCGTTATTATTTTGAGAAATTTGACTTTTAAATGAAAAGTGTTTATTTGAAGTCCATTTTTGTTTTGGTTGTTAGGTCAAATTGTATCACGAATTAGAGTTTATGACCTTCATAAGAGTTAAAGTAGACTCTTAGAGTGATTTGTAGTCGTTAGAATCACTCGATTCAGAGTTATGTAGAAAACGTTATGGGCATCTCAAGTCAGTGTATGGAAACGGTAAAGCGTTTATGTCGACCCCAGGATTTTTGGAGGGGTCGACACAAAAACAAGTTCGGTCGACATAACGGACGAGCGGTCGACATAAGTTACTCTCGGGAAACAAGTTCGGTTGACATAACGGACGAGCGGTCGACATAAGTTACTCTCGGGAAACAAGTTCGGTCGACATAACGGATGAGCGGTCGACATAAGCATCCATGCTGTTGAAAAGTCAACTGAAACGTGGAGAAATCTGATGAATGGACGTGAAAGACACTTCAATATGGTTTAGTTACAAAAGTTTAAGGCATGGGCAGCCAAAAAACTTGGAGAAATGTTATTGGTGGATGTAGGAGGAAGATTGATTTTGTTTAATAAATGACATAAAAGAGGCATGGGTTGCCACTCTTACTTCAATCCACGATTTCTTCCCCCTTTTCTCTCTAGCTTTCGTGCTCTAACTCAAGGAGGAGAGAGCTTGAGAAAGAAAAGAAGTTTTGTGAGATAGAAAGGAAGTTTTGTTAGGGAAAAAGAGAGTGACTTCAAGAGAAGTGAAGTGGAGAGCTTAGTTATTTCGTGGAGGCTGAAGCTCAAAGTAATTTTCCTATCCTTTAAAGTTCTTGTAGGTTCAATAATGATAAAAATGATGGTATTGGTTGAATTGGTGGTTAAGAAATGAATGATTTCGTGTTGAGTGTTTTCAAATCAGTAAATTACGTACAATGTTAGAGTTTTAGAGTTTTTGTCGAATCCTGATACGAAATGGAGTTTGTGTCCTTCATAAGAGTTATGGTAGACCTTTAGAGTAATCTATAGCAGTTTGAATCACTCACATCGGAGCTTTGTAGACAAAGTTATAGATATTACAAGTTAGAGGACGAAAACTGGGCGAGAACCGGTCGACATATTATCGACCGGTCGACATAAAATCAGTCTCTGTAAATGCTTCGGTCGACCGCATGAACAAGCGGTCGACACAATATGCTAACTTATGTCGACACCTATAGGTTATGTCAACCGATTCTGGAGTTCCAGAATTGCATGCTCTCTGTTTTATCAAACAGTGGTCGACCCTTGTCAGGAAAGTGGTCGATACTTCATACTAAGTTAGTTTTATGAATTTCATGTCTTCTAAGAAGTTATAGTAGACTCTTTAAGAAACACTTTGACACCTTGATCATCACGAATGGATCCTTATAGAAGAAGTTATGGTTATTTGAAGTTGGGATAGAAAACAAGAGTTGAAAATCAGGAGTGTTAGAACCGGTTTTGGAATTATGCGTTATGCATCAAGTTATGAAGCTCCATTGAAATTATGGTCTTCTAAGGAAATGTAATAGACACCTTGAGTGATTCAATACCATTAGAATCGAGTCAAATGAATAAGTGGATAGTGAGTTATGACAATAACTTTATGCTGTAAAACAGGTAACTTTACCGGACTCCTGATCTTTGAATGATCTACATGTTTAGGTCATCAATTGGATTAAAAAGGGGCTCAAGGGGATTATTACAAGCTAGCTGCTCAAGTAAGTTAATGTTGCATGTGATTGGCTCTAAGGGGACTACATTACAAAGATTAGGATTTATGATTTGAAATATGCTGAATTGTTTGGGGTGTAATGCACAATACACCGACCTCAATTTATTTGAGGATATGTTTGAGTGCCTTGTTTGATGATTGATTGATGATTGGTGTTAGAATTAAGATGCATGTTTAGAATGCTTGCAATGTTTGAATTGAATATTTTATTTCATGCATACATGTTCATGCATTCTAATTGTTCATGCATCATGGTTTAAGAAAAAGACGAAAATGATTTACATGCATGATTTTCATGATAAAATGCAACGGGTCGTTGAAGGAGGAGCTCGAGTTAGACTGCCTCGAGGGAGGCCAAATGGTGTCTACTCTCTCTCGTGGTACCTTCAACGATCATATAATGAAGGAAATGAAATGAAATGAAATGTACGTAAATAGTTATATGTTGGGCGGGGTTGAGTTGGCTGTCCCAAGAGGTTGGACCAAATGGTGCCTTCTCTTCCCTAGACGGTATTACCCACATTAACTGGACTGTTAAGTGAAAGAAAAAGAAAAGAAACGAACGATACTGAAATTTCATTGTTTTTTATGAAATAGCATACGCATAAAGGTCTCATAAATGTTGCATTATTATGGATTAACTTACTGAGCGTTAGGCTCATTAAATTAACTTTGTAATGTAGGTGATGAAACAAATACCGTGGGTTTTACTTACCGCTGATAGATGCTCGAGGTGGTGAAGTACGTCCATCGTTGAAGTTTGTGGCTGTTAGTGTGATTTTGACCGGTGGGTGGCTCATGTAAATGGAAAATGTTTTGTTTAAAAACTAATGTATAATATTATGTTTAGTTTATAACTGTTTTGTAATAACTTGGTTTAATGTTAAAGTATAAGTATATTTTGGATTACTTATTTCGAATGTAATTGATTTTGATGAAGTTAAAGGAAAGTCTTCCGCTGTATTTTCTCTCAAGGATTTCAAATTGACGAGTTTATCGTCATTGTGAAAAGTTAGTATGTGTTTAAAAAAAAAAAAAAAAAAACGGGTGTTACACCTTTAGTGGTTGATTGTGCTAATTTGCATGTTATATGTCAAGTTATGCAAAATTTCAGACAATTCTGTGCTTATTCGGAATTCGAATTTTTAAAGGGTCTTCAAGTTGTCAATTAACTTTGACCTCTTTAAATGATTTAACGTAGACATAATAAGGATGATTGTGACGCTTTAATCACTTTAAATGGATTAGTATAGCTCAAGTGACAGAGGTTTGAAGTTGCTGCAAAAACAGGGCATTTCCGAGATTTCTCATTTGAGTTACTTTTATGGTATTAGAGTTACCAAGTAATCAAGTGGAAGAAATTAAGGTATCAAGTGACCAAGTTTAAGCTAAGGACCTAACGTAAGTCAACATCGCTTGTTTTGTTTTGCCTAGAAATGGGTCTACATTACAAAGAGTAGTTCTTGAGGATTTATGTGAATTTTTATAGTTAAAATATGACTTTTATAATTCATGCATGATACTGGATTGTTTGGGGGTGTAACGCACAATACACCGACCTCAAGCCATTTGAGGATTGTTTGTGTGCATGTTTGTTATTGATTGATTGTTTGACATATAGTGTAACACCCCACTTTTTTTTGGGTATCCTAAGCCTGTATGAATATAGCACATTATGGCAAGATTAGAATATGTGTTAAGGGATAATAGATGTTGAGGTGGTGTTACACTTTTGAAATAGTAACTTACATGATTTGGAAACAAAGTTGGATGTTGGAATAAAAGTTGTCAAGTGTTGGAGGTTTGTAGAGAAAGTTATAGGTTCTCGAAAGTGAGGGGTCGACACAACTTTGTGTTGGGTCGACATAACTTTGAAGGATCCGTCTCTGTAAAATTTTAGGTCAACACAATGTCTTTTGGGTCGACACAAGTTATATACGTGGGTCGACACAATATGACCCCAAGATTTAAGAGGGGTCGACACAAGTCACTCTCGGGAACACTTTCGGTCGACCCCAGCACCGAGCGGTCGACGCAAATTACTCTCGAGATTTCTTTGTGTCGACACCATGGACGTGCGGTCGACACATTCACCGACGGAAGTTGAAAGGTCAGCCAAATTTTGGTTAAATCTGATCCATGGACGTAAAGGAAATATTGTGTTTGATTAATAAAAGACATAAAAAGGCATTTTGCTGCCTTGTTTCAGCGGACACGAGTTCTCACGTATTGATAAGGGAGAGGGAGATTGAGAAAGAAAAGAAGTTTCTTTGAGAGAAAATAGTGAGAAAGTGAGATATCTCAAGAGAGGCAAGGTAGGAAACTCTAAAGCTCTCGTGGGAACTGAAGTTCAAGGTAATATTTTCTATCCTCTTAAGTTCTTCTAAGTTCAGAAATGATAAAATGATGGTATTACTTGAATTGATGGATAAAATGAATGATTTCATGTCAAGAGACGTGAAACAAGTCGATTATGTACAAAGTTAAAGTTTTAGAAAATTCTGTTGATAAGTAGTATGATTTAGAGTTTTCTTCCTTTATAAGAGCTAAAGTAGACTCTTAGAGTGATCTATAGCCTTTTGAATCACTCAATTCGGAGCTATGTAAACAAAGTTATAGACGTCGCTAGTCAACGTACAGATACCGGGGAGAGCATGGGTCGACCCCTTATAGTTTAGGTCGACCGATTTCCCAATTTATAAACGCATGCTCTCAGTTTTTGAGCATGTGTCAACCCCTCCAAGTTTGGGTCGACCGATCCATGGTTTCTAGAGATGCATGCTCACTGTTATGTTAATATTGATCAACACTTTATGCTACATTAGTTTTATGAATTTGGTGTCTTCTAAGAAGTTATATTAGACTCTTTAAGGAATAATTTGACACTCGTAGCATCACAAATGAATCAATATAGAGGAAGTTATTGTTATTCAAAGTTGGAATACTAAGTTGTGACCTTATGTCATAAAACAAGTCATGTTACCTGATTTCTTACCCTTAAATGATCTATATGTTTAGGTTACCAATTGGATTAAAAGAGACTCAAGTGGATTAATTCAAGAAAGCGGTTAAGGTAAGATTATGATGCATGTGATTGGCCCTTAAGTGGGACTACATTATAAAGATTAAGATTATTGTTTGTTAATGCTTTGATAAATATATTAGATTGTTTGGGGTGTAATGCACAATACACCGACCTCAACTCATTTGAGGGTTGTTTGTGTGCTTGATTGACATTGTTTGTTAGATTCAATGATATTATAAATGCATGTTTTGTTTATTAAGCATTGTACATGAATCAAGCATCATGTTTTACTCAAAACAATAAAAATGAATTTCTCATGCATGATTTTCATAGACAACAGAACATGATACGAAGAAAGAACAAAGGAAGCTTCATGAATTCATGTAACAGTTTGTTGTCGAGGAGAGATTTGAGTTGGTTGTCTGTCGTGAATGTCATAGTTAACCTCTCAATTTCCCATCATAGTTTGCCTCACAATAATCTCATAGCTACGGTAACTAAAGGAAGAATGAATGTCAAAATTGAAATGAAACAGCATAGTTTTACAAAAGTTCATGCATGTTACATATTTTATAGTTTTCATGTCTGATTGAGCTTAGGCTCATTAGAATGACTTTATAATGTAGGTGAGGAGTTTGATTATCATAATGAAAATCAATGATGATGAAGGGTGTCCATGGCGAGCATTTGGGTTGTTAGCGCGAAAATGACCAGTGGGCATAGTTTTTCATGTAATGTAAATAAATATTTTGAAGTAAAAGTTTAAACGTATGGTATAGTTTATAAAATAGGTTGTAAGAAACATGATTTTGAATAACTATATTGTATGGTTTGAAATAACTCTATTTGACAGCTTTTGAATGTAAACTATGAGTTCATGTATTTCAGTCTTCCGATGTAATTGAAAATGATTTTATCATTGTTTATGAGTCTTAAAAGAAATAAGGTATAAAAAAAAATTCTAAATGTTTCAAAGATTTTCAAAATGGGATGTGACATATTGTATTAGAATTTAATGTCATTACTTGAAGGTATGAAAAAATCGTATGTCGCCATGTTCATGCAGAATTTTTTTTTATAATTTATGTCTTATAAAAGTACAAAAATGTATTGATTCCATGTTTATGTTCCTGCATAGTCATGTAGTTCATGTTTGGGACATTGTATGCTACTTACTAAGCCTTAAGCTCATTAGATTAAGCTTTGTAATGTAGGTGACGACATTGAAAGTGAGGAGTTTACTCCTGATAAGTGTTGAAGATTAAGGTTACCAAGTGATAAGTGTTGAAGATTAGGGATTAAGTGATCAACTTAAAGCTAAGGACTTCAAGTAAGTAACTCTGAATGTCTTTTGACCAATTGGGTCTACAATACAAAGAGTAGACTTTATGGATTATGATTCGAATTGATTAGGTGCTAGACTAAGTATGGATAATATTCTCTTGGGGTCTATTGCACAATACACCGACCCAAACTCTTGGGATTGTTTGTATGCTTGTTTGCATTTATTTGATGATTGATATGTTAAGTTAAATTTAATATTATCATTATAGGTTATATGAATGTGGTATGTCATGCATATGTACAATTGATCATGCATCATGTTTTATGAAAAGAACGAAATGTTTTACATGCATGGTTTTCATGATGATTCAACGTGATATTGTGCAGGGAGTAGAGTAAGGCTATCTTGAGGTAGGCCATACGGTGCCAATCCTCTATTCTTTAATCTTCAATATTCGATATATAAAGCATGTAAGTATCAAGCTATGGGTGGGATGGAATGACTTGTCTTACGGATCGGGCCATATGGTGCTCATGAACTGTCCTAAATGGACCAAATGGTGTTCATTGGGCTGCTCGTGAAAAAGACCAAATGGTGTTTTTCCCTCCCTGTACGTTGTGACACCCACACCAAAGTAAAAGTATCAAGAAATCAAATGAAATGAAAATGGAACATGTTTTAAGTAATGCATATTCATGCAGGCATTAAGGAATCATGTATGGTTATTTACTGAGCCTTAAGCCCATTAGATTAAGCTTTGTATTGTAGGTGATGAGATTAGTGGTGATGAGGTTTTTCCTTATCATTGATACAACGTGGTGGAGGAGGTATAGCCGGTACAAATGCTTGGATAAATAAGTGACGTCAGTGGGAGATGTATTTTGATGTTTAGTGTTTTAAAAAAAATGTTTTGAAATGTGTAATGTTTAAAAGAGATTGATAATACATATTTATCAAAGTTTGTAAATTAACCTTATGTTTTGAACGAATACAATGTTTGATTAAGAAATTTTATATGGTTAATTAGTGTTCTTATGGAATGGATTTAACTATCATTAGGTCTTCCGCTGTAGTTTTTATAAAATGTGTTAAAATAGTATTTTCTTATGAATAAAAAGCAAGTATGAAAATGGGATGTGACAAGTATGGTATCAGAGTCCACCGATTTTTAAAATCGATTCTGTAGACTACTTAACGATACAAGCTTCGCACGGAAATACTTCACTCACTGTAAGTATTGTTTGATGTGAGATGTGTAATTGAGTTTATATGCATTGTATGTAATAATGTTAGGATTAGCTAATGAGAGGACTAGATGTAATACTAGTGTACAACCTAAGTGTTTTTACGCTATCTAATGGTTCAACTAGAAATTTGTTTGAAGTGATACATACTGAATTATAAGTAAGAAAAGAAGGCGAATTGGAGTATGACACATGTCACTATAGGATTAATACCAAATTATGATTAAGACATAATTAGTGAAAACTATGGGATCATTAAGGTTTACTAATCATGATTATTCAGTTAACCCTAAGGATTAGCTTAGAACTAATGTGAATTAATTAGTTAAGATAAGCAGGATTTAAATAATGATAATGGAGGTATTTTAGCAATTAACAGAGCAGGTTATGGTAAAATGATAAAAGTAAATAGATAAATTTGGAAAAATAGTAATTTCACCCCATAAACCATCTAGAACTATTGGAGAAAGGCTGATGATCAGCCATTTTCGTGCTGAAGAGAGAGAAGGGGTGAAAGATAGGAAGGATTTGACAGAAAATAGTTTAGAGAGAGAAAGTGAAAGTTGAAAGGGAAGAAGCTAAAATTGGCCTCCAATCCTTTTAGGAGAAGTGTTCCTCTCATCAAGAGGAATCTTGTTAAGTCTCGAAAAGACTTAATATTCATGTGGTTTTAGTGGTTAAATTGCTAGGGATTTGTAATACTTTTATTGGAAATAAGTGGGATTTTTAAGGATAATGCTGTAGCGATGCCACAACATCAGTTACGCTGTTTTTACGAGATTTTACCCGATATTTCGTATATTCTGTATTATCACGGGATTTGTGTTCCTATGCAATTGCAGAATATTATTGAAGATAAAGGCTGGAAGAATCACGAATAAGAAGGAAGAATCAACTCTAAATCATATTTGGAAACAAGAATATATTTGAAGATTTGGAAATCTTTCCTAATCTCAACTACTTTCCAAACCTATCCGAATCTTCCTCCAAATCGCAACCAACTCTCAGATCTGCTGGAGCTGTACAAAATACTTAAAGAAAGGTGAACACCATGAATTGGGTGTGTAGAATTGGAGAACGGGATTCACGATCAAGCTTCGGGCGTAAATCCGAAGAAGAGGTTCACGACGATGATCACGGCGGCGAGGGAACGAGGCTGTGAGAACAACGGCTTTCGACGGCGAGGACCAAAATTCTCTCCCTTCGCTTTTTGTTTTAATTTTCGTGAATTATATGAACTCTTGATAGTTATTGTAGAACTATTTCGTTTGAGTTAAAGTTAGGATTTTGCATACATTGATTTTCTTAATGAAATTGCATGCTATCTTTTAGAACTCGTTTTAATAAGTGATTAAATATCTTTGCTTTGCTGTGATTATCCCTCGAGCAATCACGACAATACGCCCTTGCGTGTTTGCTAAGTGTTAAACCTGAAAATTATAGCTTTGCATTGATATCATCTAGGGCAACACGACAATACGCCCTTGCGTGTTGCTAAGACGTGTATTAAAACCATTAGGTGGTTAAATCGAGTGACACAATTTAGCTAGGAGTGTTTTCATCATCTTCATTCCAACCTAGTGTGGTCAAATTGAACTTGTTCTTAAACCCAACCATAGAGGCAATGCGAGCCTCGGTTTATTAGAATTCGGACCGGAACTAACTGATGTGACTAATGCTGCAGCACCCACCGAGGGCAGTTCAAGTAAACCAATTTACGGAAAGTCCTAGTCGAGATTCTTACGAATTTTCATTTAACCACCAACTTTACTTTTCTGCTTAATCTAGGTTGTCAATTAGATACTTTAATTACCCGTAGATAAATATAAAAATCAAACCTTTAAAGCTATTCTTTATTCTTTATGATACTTTGCAATTTATTCTTTAAATTAGAGATTTGACTTGTCTTCGTGGGATCGATATTTTATTACTACATTGCGATACGTGCACTTGCATTTTAGCGAATACATTTTCAAGCAACAAATCTATTGAGCTAAAAATCAAGAGGTATGACCTTATGTTACGTGGTTTAGAGTTATTATGACTATTCACATGGTTACATGAAGGATAAGTGAGAATTATAGGATTATCAATGACTTTGTAAGTTGGTTATGAGTGATACACGAAAATTAAAGGTTTTGATCCATGGTTCTATTTACTGGTTAACCAATCATGTTGGAATATCATATATATTTTTATGGATGATGGAAATTCAGAATTGGTAGAAGTTGTGCATATTTTATCAAAGTTACCACAAAAGTGTCAATTCTGTACAAATTAAGATTTCGTATCTGAAAAAAATGATGGACTAATCCCATGCCCTAAATGTTTAGGTACGTTAAAGAAGACACTTTGAGTGACGTAGAGGCTTTAGAATAATAGCATTTCATGGTGTATACAAAAAGTTATGATATTTTGAAGTTATCACAAAACAAGACATTGATTCCAAAAATTGTGAATGATATTAGCTTATTTAGATAAAGGTGATTCACAAAAGTACCTACTACTAGAAAGACTAGCTAAGGATAGACAAGGTAAATAGTATTGTGTTTTTTGCCCTTAATTGGGTCTACATCATAGAATAATAGGACTTTGCTGTTGTTTTATGCTTTACATATTGAGATGAGATGCACGTATGAAATGATGTACAAAAACATAATTTGGTTTATGATATGATGGATTGTTGTGTTTAATGTTATGATTATTACTTAATTGCTTGGCACGTTCATACCATGAACATCTCATGCATCATGTTTTCTAGAAAGTTATGTACTATTTACATGCATGAGATTTCGTATGAAACATAATATGAAATGGTTGTTTCGAGTTGAGCTCGAAATACAACGAAAGAAAAGATAAAATAAAGAAAGAGAAAGTTACGTAAATATCATTGGGAAGGGGTTTGAGTTGGCTGTCCCCTTTGGTGGACTCAAGTTTGTGGTCTCTCATTCCTTGCGAGGAAGCCCCAATGATAAGGAATGATAGAAATTAAAGGAATGAAAGACCCAGAATAAAACAAAAAGAAAAGTTTTACTTATGCATATCATGTACATGTTCATGCATATTTATACTACTTGCTGAGCCTTATGCTCATAGATGAGTTTTATGATGTAGGTGACGAAGACGTACACTGATAGGTGTATGAGATGAATCGCTTTGTTCATGGAGGTGGTCGATGTTGTTTGAGCAGATTTTGACCTGTGGGCAAGGATTTTGAAGAATCATAAATAATGGTTAGGAGAAGAAGTTTTTAACTTTGTACATGTAACTTGTAAATAGTTTAAGAAACCTAACATGTTGTATATATGTTTTATAAGTAACTTTAGTTTTCATGTATACCTTAAATGATTTTTACAAGAAAATATCTTCCGCTGCAAGTAAAAAAAATGAAGAACATATTTCTAGCTAGGAAGGACGTTACACCATGAAACCTTTAATAGTGAACCCTTGAACTCTAAATCTCAAACCCTGATTCCTGGAACCCTAGACCTTTAACCCTGTAACCCTAGACCCTGAAACTCTAAAACTTTAGAACCTAGAACCCTGAACCCTGTAACCACTAACCTTGTACCCTGAACCCTGAACCCTGTAACCACTAACCTTGTACCCTGAACCCTGAACCCTAAACACTAGAACCCATAAACCATGAACCCTAGAACCCTCAACCTTTAACCATGGAACTCTGGAATTTCACACCTTGAACACATAAACCTTGTATCCTGAGCCCTCAACACAGGAACCTTTGAACCTTGAACGTCATAACCTTGAACCATGGAACCCTTAACCTTGGGACTCATAACCCTGAAACATTAATCGTGAAACCATAGAACCCTGGAACCCTATAATATGAACCCTGAACTCTGAACCTTAAACCCCTAATCCTAAAACCTTGAATCTTGAAACCCAAAATAGTAAATTGTGGAACTCTTGAACCCTGAACTCAGAGCCATTAAACCCTGAATCTTAAACCCTTAAACCCTGAACCTAGAACCTTGAAATCCTGAAACTTGTACCCTGGAACCCTCAAACCCTGAACCTTGAACCCTGAAATGTAAACCCTTAACCCTAGAACACACTGGATCTTGAAACCCTAAATCCTAAACTTTCGAACCCTGAACTCAAAACGTTGGAACCCTAGAACCCTAGAATTCTGAACGCTAAACCCATAACTTGTAAACCTTAAATGCTAGATCGTTGAACCTTGTACCTTGAACCCAGGAAACCAGTAGCACTAGAACCCTAAACCATGATTCTTGGAATATTAAACCTTGAGCCAAGGAATCCTGAATTCAAAACCATAAAAAATGAAACCCTAAACCCTAAAATCCTAAACCCTGAACCTTTGAACATTGAACCATCAAACCCATAAACCTTCAACAATGGAACCTTAAACCCTAAACTTTGGACTATAGAACCCCATAAACCCTAAAACCTTGAACTTTGAATCCTGAAACCGTTAAAATTTCAACCCTACACCTTGAATCTTTAACCTTAGAAACCTTAACCTTGGAACCTTTAATCTTGAATGAAGGAACCATGTAAATTTAAATTGTGAACCTTGAAACTCTAAATATGAAACCTTGATTCCTAGAACCTTGAACCTTTAACCGTGTAACCCTGGACCCTAAAACCCTAAAACTTTGGAACCTAAAACCATGAACCCTGGAATAATTAACCTTGTACCCTAAATTCTAAACCCTGCATTCTAAACCTTAGAACCCTAAACTTGAAACCTTGAACATTTAACCCTGAACCCTAAACCTTGGAACCACGAAACCCTGAACCCTTAACCCTGGAACCCTTGAATCTTGTAACTTTGGAACCCTGAACCCTTAACCTTTGAACCCTGACCCTTGAAATCCTAAACCTTGGAACACTTAACCCTAGAACCCATAAGCCTTAAAACTTGGAACACTCAACTTTGAACCATGGAAATTTGGGATTTTTAAACTTGAACCCATAAACCTTGTATCATGAACCCTAACACAGGAACCCTGGAACCTTGAACCCCAAAACCTTGAACCTGTAAACCATGAACCTTATAACCCTTAAACTTGGAACGGTGGACCCTGAAGACTAAACATGGGAACCCTAAATCGTAAAACCTTAGAACAATGAACCCTAGATCTGTGAACCTTGAAACCTTGAACCTTTAACCCAGGAAGGCTGAATTGTGAACCTTGAACACAGGAACACTAGAACCCTCAACCCTAGAACTCTTACCCTTGAACCCTAGATACCTTAATCCCTGAACTCTCAACCCTTAAACCATGAACCCTTAAAACCTTAACTTTAGACCTGTAACGTCCCGTGTTTCCCTTGCTTAAAATTTTTTTCTTTTTGTAAACACATGTACTAACTTTAAACAATTTAAGGTAAAACTTATCAATTTGAAATCCTTGAGATAAAATACAATGGAAGACTTTTATTTAACTTTATCAAAACCGATTTTATTCGTAATAAGTTACCAAAACATACTTGTACTTTAACATTAAGACCAAGTTATTACAAAATAGTTGTAAACTAAACATAATATTATACATTATTTTCCATTTACATGAGCCACCCACCGGTCAAAATCGCACTAATAGCCACAATCTTCAGCAATGGACGTACTCAACCACCTCAAGCATTTATCCCTACATTACAAAATTTATCTAATGAGCCTAACGCTGAGTAAGTTAATCCATAATAATAAAACATTTATGAGACCTTTATGCATATGCTGCTTTATAAAAACAATGCAGTTTCAGTATCGTTCATTTCTTTTCTTTTCTTTTCTTTCACTTAACAAGCCAGTTAATGTGGGTAATACCATCTAGGAGAGAGTAGGCACCATCTGGTCTAACCTCTTAGGACAGCCAAACTCAACCCCACCCAACATGTAACTATTTACATACATTTCGTTCATTTCATTTATTTTCTTTCATTTAACATTCCAGTTAATATGGGTAATACCGTCTAGGGGAGAGTAGGCACCATCTGGTCCAACCTCTTGGGACAACCAAACTCAACCTCGCCCAACATGTAACTATTTACATACATTTCGTTCATTTCATTTCTTTCATTATTTGATCCTTGAAGGTACCACGGGAGAGAGTAGACACCATCTGGCCTCCCTCGAGGTAGTCTAACTCGAGCTCCTCCTTCAACGACTTGTTGCATATTATCATGAAAATCATGCATGTAAATCATTTTCGTATTTTTTTTTTCTAAAACCATGATGCATGAACATGTAAACATGCAATAAAATGTACAATTAAAACATTGAAAGCATTCTAAACATGCATCTTTATTCTAACACCAATAATCAATCAATCATCAAACAAGGCACACAAACATATCCTCAAATAAATTGAGGTCGGTGTATTGTGCATTACACCCCAAAAAAATTCTAATTCCTACTACTTCTCGACCGAATCTCCAAAACTCTAACTTTGTTCATACTGAACTCATTTCTAACAATCTACATGAAATCCTTCAATTTTATCCATCAATTCAACCAATACCATCATATTATTCTTATTGAACTTAAAAGAAACTCAGAGGATAGAAAAATTACCTTGAACTTCAGTTTCCTTACTCTTTTCTCTCTCAATATCTCTTTCTTTCTCAACCTCACTCTTCTCTTGATCAACGTGAGAACTTCAGAGAGGATAGAGAAAATAAATCGTGATGGGAGGGAAATGGCAGACCATGCCTTCTTATCTCTTAATTAAACAAAATCAACCTTTCGTTTACGTCCATCAATCGGATTTCCCCACGTTTTTGCTGAATTTTCAACTTAAGTCAGGGAAAGTGTCGACCGCTCATCCATTGTGTCGACCGAAAGAATTCCCGAGCGTTATTTGTGTCAACCGTTCATCCATGATGTCGACCGAAAGTATACTAAAGGACTATTTTATGTCGACCCCTTCCTGATCCTGGGGTCGACCGAAAGTATTTCATTGTGTCGTCCCCTCCTCGATCCTGGGGTCAACCCAAAGTACTCCAAAGGGTTCTATTGTGTCGACCCCTCTTCGATCCTGGGGTCGACCGAAAGTATATATTGTGTCGACCCCTCTTCGATTCTGGCGTCGACCAAAACTATATATTGTGTCGACCCCTCTTCAATCATGGGGTCGACCGAAACTATTCAATTGTGTCGACCCCTCCTCGATCCTGGGGTCGACCGATAAACAAAGTGTCGACCGCTAATCCATAGCGGTCGACCAGAAATCACTTATTTCCTTCATCCCCTTCGACCTACTAATTTACTAATATCCAAAATACCTTAACACTCTAGTTTTCAAGCAACATTCATAAAAATAATCTTAAACGTTTCCATCTTAAAATCACAAATTCTTAAAATAAAATGAGGATTGTTACAATAGATCCCCTTCAACCCTGAACTTCGAACCTTAAACCTTAAACCCTAAACCCTAAACCCTAGAACACCCTGAATCTTGAAACACTAAACCCTTGAATCAGGGAATCTTGAACTCTGAACTCTCGACTAGAAACCTTGAACCATAAACATGTAAACCTTGAATGATAGAACCCCGAACCTTGGACTGTGGTCCCTGGAATCCTAAAATACTAGCACCTAGAACCCAGAACCCCAGAACACTAAATCTTGAAGCAAGGAACCTTGGAACCCTAGAACCTTGAACCCTTAACCCTAGAACCATGGACCTTGAAACTATGGACAAGTGGTACCTTGAACCCTTTCCCTTGGAATCCTGTTCCTTGGAACCCTCAATGTCAAACCCTAGAACCCTAAATCTTGAAACCCTAAACCCTAAACCCTGAATTTTTAATCCTTGAACCCTGAACCTTAGAACCGTGTAACTTTGGAACCATGAACCATGAACTCTAGAACCTTGAACCATAAACCTTGAACCATAAACCTTGAACCATTAACAATAAAACTTGGACCCTTAAACACTAAACTCTGAATCATTGACCATGGAAACATGGAACCTTGAACCATGGAATTCTAAACCCTTAACCTTGGAACCATAAAACCTTAAACCCAACAACTAAGAATCGTGACCCCGGAACCTCGAATCTTGGAATCCTCAAATCCTTGAACCCTAAAACCCTTGAACCTTAAACCCTGAAACCTTGAATCTCAAACCATGGAACCTTGAACCCTGAACTTTGGACCACAAAACCCCTTGAGCCCTAAACCCTGAACATCATACCCTAAAACAATTGAACCCTAGAACCTTGAAACCCAAATCCTGAAATCCTTAACCCTTAACCTTGGAACTTGGGAACCTTAAACACAAAAGTTTGGACCCTAAAAACTCTTTAACCATATAACATGAACTTCGAACCTTGAAACGCTGGAACCTTAAAACCCAGAACCCAGAACCTAAACCCTAACCCTTAAAATGTGGAACCCTGAACTGTGAAACCTAGAACTCTAAAGCTAGGAACCCTCAACCTTGAACCCTGAACCCTCAAACTTGGAACCTTGAACACTAAATACTCGAACAATGGAACCACAAACCCTTGAACACTAGAACCCTTGAACTCTAAACCCAAAATACTAGAATCTTGACCCTTGAACTCTAAACCGTGGAACCCTGAACCTAGAAACCAAGAACCCTGACTCTTAAAACCCCTAACCATAAACACTAGAAAAGTGAACTTTGAAACTTGGAACTCTGAATCCTAGAACCTTGGAACCATGTAACTTTGGAACCATGGACTATTAAACCTCGAACCCATGACCTTGAACCGTTGAACCTTAAACACTAAAATCTTGAACCATGGAACCTTGAATTCTGGAACCCTGTACTTTGAAACCTGACACGCTCGGGGTTATGAGAAGTGTCGGGAGAAAGAAGACACAAGGGTAATCTGCCAAGGAGAAAGTCCAAGACAGAAACAGTGAGGTGTAACGGTTAATATTCCAAATGCATACAGGATTAAGTCAAATAAACTCAGCCAAATGAAACTTTAGGAAGTGGACTAAGTGTGACCCGAATTTCAGCTTACAAGCACGTGCGGAACATTAAAATACACGGAGACACTTTCAGATGCACAAACAGACCAACAGGAAGAAAACAGTGCAGGGGTGATGGGGAAACTTCTACACAACTTCCAAT
>QAOC01046524.1:0-11316 GCA_003255005.1 Begonia fuchsioides
AATTTTTTTCAACTTTGTAGAAGACATAAACTTGAAATTAGAAGCGTAAGATTATCAAATTAACAAAATACCGAACATCGCCCAAAAGTTCATATTTCCTTAGTTCGGTTTTTCATTCATCAACTTCTAAATTGCATAACTTTTCATAAAAACCTTCAAATTGAGAAATTCCTGTTGCTATAGTTCCATCAACTAATTAGCTTAATTTCATTAGAAGGACTTAAATTCTTTAAATTAATTTATCTCTTTGAAAATCAGTGAATCTTAATGCTCAACACATGATAACTTTAGACTTAAAGCACTTGAACAAAGTTGGGTGTTACAGATAGCCCTACAAAAATGAAAGAAATCACATGGATAGATCTATCGGAAAGCAATGGAACAGTAACGGTGGTCAGCGGTGGTGGGAAATTGACAACCGGTGCAAGAGTTGAAATATCAAACGAAAACAACGATGGAAGAAGGAGCTTATGGACTTCAAGCTCACCCTATGACCTTGACAAAGAATGGAGACTTTGAAGCAACAAGAGAACCCCAGCTGGGAGGAGGAATCTCTTGAAGAACCCATGGTGGCCGGAGGAATTCCGGCTACCGGCTAGAAGCTTCTTAAATTCAAATTCCAAATTTTCGTTACAATCACGCAATGGGGGAGATTTTATCTGCTGAGAAGAGTGGGATAAAAGAACGGAAAATTGAGGGACAAATGCATGCAACTTGCATGCTGGAAATTGAATTAAAGGAGTGAAATTTGGACCAATGAGATTGCAAGAATGTGAAGGCCATGTGATGTGCCACGGATGGCACCACTCGATTGATGAAGCAAACTATTTTTCTGATGAGTTTGTTAATTTTGTAGGAGGCTCTTTTCATAAAAGGCTTATCAAGAAGCCAATTATGAAGGGGAAAACATGTTTCCTTTTTGAGACCTCTTTTGCATCCGTGGCATGGAAGGGTGATCCAAACCACCTAGGTGATGATAGCACCACTTTTGGTTTCGGCCCAGGATGACCTCCGGGGCTTGTGCGGCTGTTTTGAACACCTTCCAGACCTGATTTGGCCAAGCTAGGTTCTACAAATATGTGGCCAACATCATAAGGTTTCTAGAATGTGTCGGAGTATAAAATTTGGATAACAATTTCCCAGCAAACGAATGCCATTATAGAGGCATCCAGAAGATGGAGCGGCCCGGGAGCATCCAACCCATAGTGGCCGATCCATGGCCATGTTTGGGCCCAACGGAAAGGAAGGCCCAATTACATCATTTTACACCATTGGAGCAGCAGCTAGCAGCCCAAGGAAGTGCCCACCCTTGGTCCAAGAAGGATGCAAATGATCAACGCCGATGGACCAAACCTGGCCTAAAGCCTCATCAACCTTGAGCACGTATTAGAGCCCCACAAAGTTTGGCAAGGGAGGCCCAACAATTAAGGTTTGCTTGTCCCCTTGGAGATATTTTCTTGTTTGGGATACTTGTAATAATGTATTTATTCTAGGGTTTGAAGTTTGGCCTAAGGGATGGTTCGGTTTGAACCATTCTTGTTGGATTTTTTGTTCGGTTTGAACCAATCCAACCCCCCCACTTTATTGGAACTAATGGAAGGTTCTATTCTTCCAAGTTCCTTTGTGTTTTCATTGTAGTTGGACGTGAGTTAAGGTTTGGGTGGTTTGCAAGTGGATGGTGGGGCCCTTTTCCCACCTAACACCTACATTAGCCACTCATTTGCCCTAATTTTAGGTTTTTATTTTTGTTTATTTCTTTTGTGTAATTTGGAGAGAGTATGAAACCCTCCTCCACGTCTTTTGTAAGGTAGAAAAATATCGGATAAAAGAAGAAGCTTGAAGCTCCTCTCCCTTTTTCTCACGGCTTTTCATCCAAAGGTGAGTAATATCCTTTGTTATGGATTGTCTTTGGTGTTGGTGATTTAGCTAGGATCACTAAGCCTTTGTTCCAACCTTCCTCCTCACTTGATTAGGACTAAGGCAAGCTTTGAAGTCCCATAGCCCTCACTCCATCCCATTTGTTTCGGGTCTTTTGCTGTTTGGTGTTATTTGTTGTTGTTATTTCTTTATCTAGTGGATTTTGTGCATCAAAAGTCCAATTCGTACCATTTCTGTTTTCCGTGAACAAAAATCCCCAATTTTATGGCTGTGAGTTCATATTTCATGGCTTGAAATAACTGTTCTTTGCGTTTAACCACAGCCCCTTCCCATCAAGAGTTATGCATGCTTTTTCCACTGCCTTCTACCCGAACTTCTGAAATCGGGCAGTTCTGTCCATCAATTTTCCATCCAGCATATCTTCCATTCTAAGATGTGCCGAATCAAACCCGAGGCATTGTTCCACCACATGAGCGATCATCGATGACTCCCATTCCAAGATGTGCCGAATCAAACCTCCAAAGTCAACTTGAAGACATCAACCAGAGGCTAGACCTTTTTATACAACATTTGGATAGAACCACAACACCAAGAAAGTCACCGATAATCCCGGCTTCAAAGAGATGGTCCAATGATATCAAAAGAAAAGCTCGGTTGCAAGAATCGGAGGAACACCAAACCGATTCTTTCCTTTTTTCCAAGCCCATGTCTATGGTCAAGGAACGACCACACATGATGAAGCCGTGCAGCCCAATGCATAACATGAAGAAGGCACTTGGCCATGGAATAAAGAGACTATGAACTTGGAATCTCTCGGCCTAGACTATACGAGCTCTCCATGTTCCTCCAAAGAAGCCATGACCATAATGGAAGATACCACTCCTAGAAGAAGGAGTGAGTTATGCTAAGGTAGCCTCCACGGATGTTAAAGAGAAAAAGGAAATGAAGCCATTCACCGAGCATGCAAATGCTCCCATCCCAGTGACCGAGAAGCAAAACTTGGACATCTCCAATCCATTTCGTATGGAAGCCTCACACCGATGCACGGAAGCTAAGGAGGAGCTTAAAGAGCTCCTAGTAATCAGCCCTCAATGTGAAATTAGCCAAGCGATCGCACAAGGTTGTGGACGAGATGTATGACTTACCTCAACCTTTGAATCATGAAGTTCTTGATAAATTGTGGATTGATAATCCGTGCTATGATGATATTGCTGTTTTGTTGGAGGACAATTTTGGGATTGATATTGCGGGTGAACTAATGGGTGCAAACAAATCATTGATCAACGATCACAATATATTGTTGCCTATTAATGTGGCTGTTATTATGGAACATGGTTTGGATATTTCTATGTGGAATCATAAATATTGGTTGTTGCATTTCAAGAGGCCGAGAAGTTAGAAAAGTTGTGGGGCCAACTTAAGAAAGGTATTTTGGGAGAGAGCTATTTCAATGGTCTAATCTCATGGTGCACCAAAGACCATAGCTCCATTAAGGCCCCTAGTGTCCATTGTCTCAACGAGAAGATAGTGATCAAATGGACCCCAAGAGATCAAGCAAAACATGATGAGGTCACGGGAACAAGGTGCAAAACTACGGGGTTGCATGAAAAGTTCAAGCCAACCACCCGGGAGAAAATTTTTTCCTATGATAAACTTATGTGCCGGGCACAAAGGAGGACCAAGTTCAAAGAAGGAGACTTGGTATGGCTCAACTTACAAAAGGAAAGGTTCTTCAAGCAACAAAGGTCGAGATTTAAGCCATGGACCGAGGGACCTTTCATGATAACGGCAAGAGTTGGACTTAATGCCTATCGACTCAAGTTACCCGGGATGTATGAAGTGTCGACTACCTTCCATGACCGAACCCTATTGCCTTTGATGAAGATGGCATGGAAGAGGAAGAGATGGAAGCCAATTTGGATTTGAGGACAAATCCTTTCCAACCTCGGGTGGATGATGTGCCACGGATGGCACCACTCGATTGATGAAGCAAACTATTTTTCTGATGAGTTTGTTAATTTTGTAGGAGGCTCTTTTCATAAAAGGCTTATCAAGAAGCCAATTATGAAGGGGAAAACATGCTTCCTTTTTGACAACTCTTTTGCATCCGTGGCATGGAAGGGTGATCCAAACCACCTAGGTGATGATAGCACCACTTTTGGTTTCGGTCTAGGATGACCTCTGGGGCTTGTGCGGCTGTTTTGAACACCTTCTGGACCTGATTTGGCCAAGCTAGCTTCTACAAATATGTGGCCAACATCCTAAGGTTTCTAGAATGTGTCGGAGTATAAAATTTGGATAACAATTTCCCAGCAAACGAATGCCATTATAGAGGCATCCAGAAGATGGAGCGGCCCGGGAGCATCCCACCCATGGTGGCCGATCCATGGCCATGTTTGGGCCCAACGGAAAGGAAGGCCCATTACATCATTTTACACCATTGGAGCAGCAGCTAGCAGCCCAAGGAAGTGCCCAACCCTTGGTCCAAGAAGGAAGCAAATGATCAACGCCGATTGGCCTAGGGCAATCCAACAATTGATGGACCAAACCTGGCCTAAAGCCTCATCAACCTTCAGCACGTATTAGAGCCCCACAAAGTTTGGCAAGTGAGGCCCAGCAATGAAGGTTTGCTTGTCCCCTTGGAGATATTTTCTTGTTTGGGATACTTGTAATAATGTATTTATTCTAGGGTTTGAAGTTTGGCCTAAGGGATGGTTCGGTTTGAACCATTCTTGTTGGATTTTTGGTTCGGTTTGAACCAATCCAACCCCCACTTTATTGGAACTAATGGAAGGTTCTATTCTTCCAAGTTCCTTTGTGTTTTCATTGTAGTTGGACGTGAGTTAGGGTTTGGGTGGTTTGCAAGTGGATGGTGGGGCCCTTTTCCCACCTAACACCTACATTAGCCACTCATTTGCCCTAATTTTAGGTTTTTATTTTTGTTTATTTCTTTTGTGTAATTTGGAGGGAGTATGAAACCCTCCTCCACGTCTATTGTAAGGTAGAAAAAGATTGGATAAAAGAAGAAGCTTGAAGCTCCTCTCCCTTTTTCTCACGGCTTTTCATCCAAAGGTGAGTAATATCCTTTGTTATGGATTGTCTTTGGTGTTGGTGATTTAGCTAGGATCACTAAGCCTTTGTTCCAACCTTCCTCCTCACTTGATTAGGATTAAGGCAAGCTTGGAAGTCCCATAGCCCTCACTCCATCCCATTTGTTTCGGGTCTTTTGCTGTTTAGTGTTATTTGTTGTTATTTCTTTATCTACTGGATTTTGTGCATCAAAAGTCCAATTCGTGCCATTTCTGTTTTCCGTGAACAAAAGTCCCCAATTTTATGGCTTTGAGTTCATATTTCATGGCTTGAAATAAATGTTCTTTACGTTTAGCGACAGCCCCTCCCCATCAAGAGTTATGCATGCTTTTTCCACTGGCTTCTACCCGAACTTCTGAAATCGGGCAGTTCTGTCCATCAATTTTCCATCCAGCATATCTTCCATTCTACCCCTGTCTTTCCCCTCAAACCACTTGCAATTTCTTCCCACTTCGTTGAAGTTACGTTTTGCTAATTTTCTCATTCCCAGACTCCCTGAATTGGATGTTGTGCCGAAGTCTTTCACTACCTACTGCACTGCCAAGCCCTGTTTTGTCTGTTTGTGTATTAGAAACTAGTCCCGTGACATTTTATGTTCTACACGTGCTATTGCTCTGAATTTTGGACCAAGCCTAGCCCGTCCCTTAAATTTTGAGTCCATCTATTGCACCGGTCCATCTGTTGCCTCGGCCAGTATTCTCCCCTATTTTCTGCTGACCCCACCGTTCTCGGCAGATTGCAATTGTGTTCGCATTTGCTTTATCTTCCCCGACACCTCCTCCTACCCCGAGTGTGTCACCATGTGATCTTGAATCTCCTCAGCCAATTTTCCCTTCTTCCTTGGCCCAAAATACCCTTCTCTTAGCCAAAAATTCCTCATGCAAAACCCCATGCAAGCATGCAAAAATAAAAAAAATAAAACCTAGCCGAGAAGCCCTCTCGGGTTCTCCAAATATCCAACATAAAATTCATGTAAAAATTAAGCTAAAAATGCGATAAAATCCCTTTAATCCTTGTAAATGCTGGTGAGTTGAGTCATGGAACCCTTGATCACTTTTGCATGGGACTCCAACTCGCCATGCAACGTGATACTTCAATCGGGTTCGGGCTTGATTCCAGAGCTCTCAGTTTTTCGTTGAAAATCCACCTTTACTCCACGCCAAATTATCATGTGTTTTGGCCTTGTTTAAAATTCCAAAGTTGGCTTAGAAATGTATAATTCTTCAATTAGTTTTGCTGCAAAATTAACAAACATATTAGAAAAATTCCGAGCTCGGGCTCGGGTGATAGCTCTGCTTGGCATGCCAATCTGTGGCATGTCACCTTAGCCTTACCCCAAAGCCCTAAGATCTAAGCCAAAAGCTTTGAGCATGAAGCCCAAAGCAATAAGACCTAAGCCCTTTTGCTTGATGACTTATGAGAGCCCCAAGCCCAAACCCAAAGTCCTAAGCCATAAGTCGAAGTCCTAAGCCCAAACCCAAAGTCCTAAGCCATAAAGCCAAAGTTGACACGAAATTGAAAAATGGAAGGACGATTTTGGTGAAGGTTGGACGATTTTATGTAGGTCGGAATGTGTTAGGGGATGAAGAATTTATGGCTGCTTTTGGGAGAGTTTGATAGAGGATAATGATCACAAAATGAAGGGAAGAGATAAATGAAACTTGCTACTAACCTTTCGTCCTTGCAAGAATGATGGAAAGCAGCAAGAAAAACTCAACTTACTAGCTTGAAAGTAAGCTGAATTGAAGGTTCTTCTCAAGCAGCCAAATATGACGCACCGGAGTTCGATCGGAAGGGAGCTTAGGAAATGAATTCCAAAGAAATGCAAATGCACTCTAATTTTCAATATCATAAAGCTGATTGCAAACATCCTCAAGTGAGGTATTTATAGACTCTAAGTAGGCAGAAATTATATCCACATTCGGTTAAATGAATCAACCCAAATTGAGTGACTACATTCAACTTGAAAATAAAAAAGGAAAACTAAATTCTAGTGTGATGTTAGTAGCTTTCTAACATAACATGGAGGAGAATAAATTTCCCCAACATGAAGAGAGAGAGAGAGAGAGTTGGCTGCTAATCAAAAAGTAAAAACCCATAAAAACTAATGTCATACCCATGTCACTTTTTCCAGAAATAAGATGTACTAAAGAAAAATTTTGTACCTATTTTTTTCCAAAGCGTCTTCGAAAAACCACTTAAGAATTTAGTATCCCGATCCAAAACTATGGATCTTGGAATACTGTGAAGGCGCCACCTCCTTAAAGAAGAGTTCAGCCAGATAGATAGCCTCATCGATTTTATTACATGCTAAGAAGTGAGCCATCTTGGAAAAAAGATCTACTACCACCATAATAGAATCTTTGGCTCTGCTATTACATGGAAGACCAAGTATAAAATCTATACTAACCTCCACCCATGGATGACTCGGGACGGGCAAGGGCATGTAAAGCCTTGAGGTAGCACTCTACTTGGCCTTCTTGCAAATGATGCATTTCTCCACAACTTTATGCATGTCCCGCAACAAATGAGACCAATAGAAATTGTAACGTCCATCCTAGCTAGAAATATGTTCTTCATTTTTTTTTTACTTGCAGCGGAAGATATTTTCTTGTAAAAATCATTTAAGGCATACATGAAAACTAAAGTTACTTAAAACATATTTACAACATGTTACGTTTCTTAAACTATTTACAAGTTATATGTACAAAGTTAAAAACTTCTTCTCCTAACCATTATTTACGATTCTTCAAAATCCTTGCCCACAGATCAAAATCTGCTCAAACAACATCGACCACCTCCATGAACAAAGCGATCCATCTCGTACACCTCTTAGTGTATGTCTTCCTCACCTACATCATAAAACTTATCTATGAGCATAAGGCTAAGCAAGTAGTATAAATATGCATGAACATGTACATGATATGCATAAGTAAAACTTTTCTTTTCGTTTTATTCTGGGTCTTTCATTCCTTTAATTTCTATCATTCCTTATCATTGGGGCTTCCTGGCAAGGAACGAGAGACCACAAACTTGAGTCCACCTAAGGGGACAGCCAACTCAAACCCCTTCCCAATGATATTTACGTAACTTTCTCTTTCTTTATTTTATCTTTTCTTTCGTCGTGTTTCAAGCTCAACCCGAAACAACCATTTCATATTATGTTTCATACGAAATCTCATGCATGTAAATAGTTCGTAACTTTGTAGAAAACATGATGCATGAGATGTTCGTGGTATGAACGTGTCAAGCAATTAAGTAATATTCATAACATTAAACACAACAATTCATCATATCATAAACCAAATTATGCTTTTGTACATCATTTTATACATGCATCTCGTCTCAACATGTAAAGCATAAAACAACAGCAAAGTCCTATTATTCTATGATGTAGACCCAATTAAGGGGAAAACACACAGAATACTACTTACCTTGTCTATCTTTAGCTAGTCTTTCTAGTAGTAGGTACTCTTGTGAATCACTTTCATCTCAATAACCTAATATCATTCACAATTTTCGGAATCAATGTCTTGTTTTGTGATAACTTCAAAATATCATAACTTTTTATATACACCATGAAATGCTATGATTTCAAAGCCTATATGTCACTCAAAGTGTCTAATTTGATGTCCTAAAACATCTAGGGCATGAGATTAGTCCATCATTGGCTTCAGATATGAAATCTTAATTTTTACAGAATTGATACTTTTATGGCAACTTTGATAAAATATACACAACTTCTACCAATTCCAGATTTCCATCATTCATAAAAAATATATATGATATTCCAACATGATTGGTTAACCAGTAAACAGAACCATGGATCAAAACTTTTAATTTTCGTGTATCACTCATAACCAACTTGCAAAGTCATTGATAATCCTATAATTCTCACTTATCCTTAATGTAATCATGTGAATAATCTTAATAACTCTAAACCACGTAAAACTAAGGTCATACCTCTTGATTTTTAGCTCAATAGATTCCTCTTGATGAGAGGAACACTTCTCTTCAAAGGATTGGAGGCCAATTTCAGCTTCTCCCCTTTCAACTTTCACTTTCTCTCTCTAAACTCTTTTCTGTCGAATCCTCCCTCTCTTTCACCCTTTCTCTCTCTTCAGCACGAAAATAGTTGATCATCAGCCATCCTCCAATATTTCTAGATGGTTCATGGGGTGAAATTACTATTTTTCCAAATTTATCTATTTACTTTTACCATTTTACCATAACCTACTCTATTATTTGCTAAAATACCTTCATTATCATTATTTAAATCATGTTTAGCTTAACTAATTAATTCACATTAGTTCTAAGCTAATCCTCAGGGTTAACTTAATTAATTATGATTAGTAAACCTTAATGATCCCATAATTTTTACTAATTATGTATTAATCATGATTTGGTATTAATCCTATAGTGACATGTGTCATACTCCCATTCGCTTTCTTTTCTTACTCATAATTCAATATGTATGACTTCAAACAAATTTCTAGTTAAAGCATTAGATAGCGTAAAAACACTTAGTTTGTACACTGATATTACAGAAATGCTCCTTGAGTGCTTCCAAGGTTTTCTTCTCACCAAAGTGGCTAGCTAGTCCACCACCACGTGCTTTCTAGATGAGGGATTCACAAATTCCCCCATGAGGAAAACAAAGCTTGCCACCCTTTAATAGGTAGCCCTCTGTCAAATGAAAACCACAATCGTCTTTCTTCAAACTTAACTCATACCAATGTTTGAAATTCAGATCTCCTTAATAAGCTTCCTTTATCCAATCAAAACCAAAAAATTTAGTAGTCAATTCCGTAAAAAGAAAACACCTTCTTGAAAGCGCATCGGCCACAACATTACTTTCACCCTTCTTGTATGTATGTATGGATTGTTAGCTTTAAAAGTATGTTTAAAGTAATCAATTATTTTTTATGATAACTATTCAAGATGAGCATGAAAGATAAAATTGATAATGGAAACTATTTCACAATTCTTATATTAGACTTAACGATTCATGAGAAATACCCTCATTGAAGGGTACAATTAAAGTCTAACTATTTTTGTTTAAGTGCTGCAGAAAAGTCATAAATATGGAGTTTGTGTCGACCCTTAGATTGTTATGTCAACACTTAGATAATCCAGAAGCTTACACTTTCTATTAGCTATATGTGTCGACCCATAGTCAAAACAGAGGCCGAGTCTTTGCAAATTGTGTCGACCCATAGTATCCGTTTGTTGACCCCTGTCCAAAGCAAAAGCTAAGTCTCAGCTCAACGTATAAGTTGTGTCGACCCATCCAAATCTATTGTGTCAACCTAAACTGGCAGAACAGAGCGTATATGTGTCAACCCATTCAAATCTTTTGTGTCGACCGATCCAAATCTTTTGTGTGTGTCGACCCCAGAGTTGAATCTGTGTCGATCTCACCAAAATTGTGTGTCGACCCCACCAGCACGAAATGTGTCTCTGCCCAACCCATTTGTGTCGACCCCATTATAATTGTGTCGACCCTAGCTTTATCCAGAGATGAATTCTTTAGAATTTGTGTCGACCCAACTAATATTGTGTCGACCACAGAAATTCTAGAGAAGGATGCTTCAAGGTTATGTCGACCGAACAAACAGTGTGTCGACCCTAGCAAATTCTAGAGAAGGATCGTCAAGGTTGTGTCGACCCTAACAATTTCCAGAGAAGATTTTGTGTCGACCCCAACAACATTTGTGTCAACCCAATTCAACAGTACAACACCAACGGTCATTAACTTCACAACGAATATATTTTTATGTTTCTACCGGCTAGTACTTTGTGTCGACCCCAGATGGACTTGTGTCGACCCAACTGGACGATTTTGCAGCAACCTATAAATAGATGAAGTGGTCTCATTTTTTACCAACGATTTTCACGAAGAGAAAACATGCCCAAACGCTGCCAAATTTATTTCTCAATCTTTTACTCTCTCAAATCCTTGTACCCAAACCTGTATATCATCATTGAGATTGAATGAGTCGGTTTATCAAAAACCGTACAAGTTTTAAGTTACTCTCTGAACAATCATTGTAAAAAAGGAGTGACGCTCCTTCAAGAAAAGAGTCAAAAGGTTTGGTTGACACCCGTAAGTCAATCGGAGTAAAGCTCAAGGTTGAGCGAGAAGGATCTTCAAGGAGGTACCTTGAAGCGCGGACGTAGGCAAGGTTCGCCGAACCGCGTTACCAAACCAGTGTCAATTTCTCTTACTCTAAACTCTTATTTACTTGTTTAATTATTCCACATTAGAGTTTAGATATAACCAAAAACAATTCGAACGAACTTGTCTTAGTAATCGAAAAAAAGTTTAGTTAACCTAATTCACCCCCC
>QAOC01046524.1:11356-50883 GCA_003255005.1 Begonia fuchsioides
CCCCCACAGTTAGGCTAATCTCGATCCTACAATTGGTATCAGAGCAGGTCTTTAGGATTAACCTATATTTGCTGTTATTTTAGAGTAAATTAAATCATGGCTTTTAATGTGAACAACTCACACACAGAGGGTCAATCTATTACTAGACCCCCACTTTTTGATGGAAATAACTATGTATATTGGAAAACTAGGATGAGAATTTTTGTCCAAGCTATTGACTATAGCGTATGGAATATAATTGAAAATGGTCCATACATGCCAATCTAAACTGAGAATGGCATTAATGTTCCCAAACCGAGTAGTGAATATGATGATAATGACTTAAGGAAATTAAGTCTAAATTCTAAAGCAATGAACACCTTGTACTGTGCCTTAAATGGTGATGAATTCAATAGAGTTCAAGGTTGTGATAATGCCCGAGAAATTTGGAGATTACTAGAGGTAACTCATGAAGGGACTAACCAAGTAAAAGAAAACAAATTAAGTATGCTCGTACATGAATATGAATTGTTTTCTATGCAAAAGGATGAATTGGTTAGTTCCATGTTTACAAGGTTTACTAACATTACTAATGGTTTAAAAGTGCTCGGTAAAGTTTATACAGATGAAGAATGTGTTAGGAAAATTCTTCGAGTCCTTCTAAGAGCATGGCAACCAAAGGTAAACCGCCATCCAAGAGGCTAAAGACCGCAAGGTTCTAAAAGTTGAGGAGCTCATCAGATCTCTAATGACTCATGAGATCATGATGAAAGCAAATGAAAAGGATGCGATTAAGGAGAAGGAACCAACTAAGAAAAGGGACATCGCTCTCAAGAATTCATCTAGAAAGCAAGAGAAAAGTGAAAACGAAAGTGAAGAGGAGGATGAAGATGTCGCCTTTATTACAAGGAAATTCAAGAGGTTCCTTCAAAGAAAAAGAATGAATGGAAAGGAGTTCCCAAGAAAGGAAAAGCACTCTAAGGAAGAAGAAAAAGGAATCAAATGCTATGAGTGCGGGAAATTGGGACACTACAAGTCTGAGTGTCCAAGAATTAAGAAGCATCCCAAGGCATACAAGAAGAAAGCCATGTAAGCAACGTTGGATGACAGTGACTCTTCAAGCTCCTCATCCGAAGACGAGGACATAGCCAACATGTGCTTCATGGCAAAGGAGGACAAGGTACTTGACTCCTTTAGTGATTTAGAAAATTCTGATGATGATAATGAATTGTTTGATGCTTTCAATGGCTTATTTAATGATTTCAATATCTTGAAATCTAAATATAAGGAATTAAAAAAGGAGCATGCTGCACTAGTTAAGACGCATGATAGCTGTAAAAATATTGTGCATGCTGAGTTGGAAACACTAAAGAAAATGAACCTTGACCTAAATGATATAGTTCTCAAGTTCACTAACGATAGTAAGAACTTGAACATGCTGTTAGGAAGTCAAAGGGTAACTTTTAAAAAGGCCGGCTTAGGTTATGAATCACACACTAAGAAAAAGAACTATAAGAACTTCTTTGTGAAACCTAGTGCTTGCAACAAATGCAATAAAATAGGACACCAAGCTTTTACTTGTCCTATGAACTCTAAAATTAGAAAAAGAAAGATTGTTGAGAAATGGGTTCCCAAAGGAACTAATGCTAACTCTCGAGGACCCAAAATGGTTTGGGTACCTAAGAAACTTGTTTGACTTGTCTCTTAGGTGGAAGTCTCCCTTGCAAAAAATCTATGGTACCTCGATAGCGGTTGTTCGAGGCATATGACAGGAGACCCTTCAAGATTTTCCTCCATCAAGCAAAAGAAAGGGAATGTATCTTTTGGAGGAAATCAAAAGGGGAAGATTATAGGTATTGGCAATATCAGTAATCCTTCTTCCCCTATAATTGAAAATGCTCTTTTAGTTGATGGTTTAAAGCATAATTTATTGAGCATTAGTCAGCTTTGTGATAAGGGATATAGAGTTATTTTTTAATCCAATTCCTGCTTATTAGAAGATAGCTCAAGCGGTAAAATTTTATTTATTGGCTATCGTTCTGATAATGTTTATACAATTGATTTGGATAATGTTGCATGCTTTGATGAAAAATGTTTTAGTGCAACTTCCTCTCTAGATAGTTGGACATGGCATAGAAGATTAGGCCATGTTAGCATGAGTACCTTAGCTAAGATTGCTAAGAAGAATTTAGTTAGAGGCCTTCCAAAGTTTTCCTTTGAGAATGATAGGATTTGTGATGCATGTAAAATGGGGAAACAAACAAAATCCTCATTTTCTTCCAAATCAGTTATTTCAACCTACAAACCTCTCCAGCTTCTCCACTTAGATCTTTTTGGCCCTTCTAAAGTAGCTAGCCTAGGTGGCAAGCATTATGCCTTTGTAATTGTTGATGATTACTCAAGATTTACTTGGGTATTCTTTCTTAGATCTAAGGATGAGTCTTTTGAGACATTTTCCTCCTTTAAGAAGAAAGTTCAAAATGAAAAGGATCTCTCCATTGTAGTTATCCATAGTGATCATGGAGGGGAATTTGAAAATGAGAAATTTGAACTTCTATGTGTTAAGTATGGGATCAATCATAATTTCTCATCTCCTAGGACTCCTCAACAAAATGGAGTTGTTGAGAGAAAGAATAGATCTCTTCAAGAGCTTGCTAGAACAATGCTCAATGAAAACTCTCTTCCCAAGTATTTTTGGGCGGAAGCAGTAGCTATGGCATGCTATTCAATAAATCGAGTATCAATCCGTCCAATTTTAGAAAAGACCCCCTATGAACTATGGTCGGGTAAAACTCATAGTGTTAAGTATTTTAGACCCTTTGGATGCAAATTTCATATTTTGAATACCAAGGACAACCTAGGAAAATTTGATTCAAAGACGGATTTTGGAATCTTTCTTGGATATCCTTTGTCTAGCAAGGCCTATAGAGTTTTCAACAAAAGGACTCTAGTCGTTGAGGAATCCATGCATGTTACTTTTGATGAGTCCCCTCCACTCTTAGATTTCTTAGAACCTAGTGATGATTTGGAAAGAGAGATGGATTCTTTGAGTCTAGATGACAATGAGAAAAACTCTTTAGATGTCATTCCTTCTGAAAGTCCTCCAAGCTCTCTAGGATTAGAACCAAGTAACTCTGTCAATGAAGGCTTACCTAAAGAATGGAAATATTCCAAAAGCCATCCCATAGAGGATGTTATAGGTAATCCTAGTTTGGGTGTCAAAACTAGAGCCTCTCTTAGGAACTTGTGTGCTAACATAGCCTTTATCTCTCAAGTAGAGCCTAAAAAATTTGATGAGGCCATATTAGATAAAAATTGGATAATGGCCATGCAAGAGGAACTAAATCAATTTGAGAGAAACCAAGTATGGGAGTTAGTTCCTAGACCTAATGATCGCACCATCATTGGAACTAAATGGGTATTTAAGAATAAACTAGATGAACATGGTGTTGTCAATAGAAATAAGGGAAGATTGGTTGCAAAAGGATACAATCAAGAAGAGGGAATAGATTTTGAAGAAACCTTTGCACCAATAGCACGAATGGAGTCAATTCGTATGCTACTTGCCTATGCGTGCCAGAAAAATTTCACTCTATTTCAAATGGACGTAAAGAGTGCATTCTTAAACAGATTTATCATGGAAGAAGTCTATGTAGAGCAACCCTTAGGTTTTGAGGTCTTCGATAGGTTAGACCATGTATTTAAACTTCAAAAAGCTCTTTATGGTCTTAAGCAAGCTCTTCATGCTTGGTAAGATCGGTTGAAGAACTTTCTCTTGAAAAGAGAGTTCAAAATGGGAAAAATCGATTCAACCCTTTTTACTAAGCATGAAGGAGATGATTTACTTCTTGTCCAAATCTATGTAGATGATATCATTTTTGGAGCCTCTAACAAAAATCTTTGCGATAGTTTTGCTTCTCTCATGCGAGATGAATTTTAGATGAGCATGATGGGAGAGCTAAAATTCTTTTTAGGACTTCAAATTAAGAAAAACTTAGAGGGAACATTCATATGTCAAGAAAAATATGTTAAAGAATTGCATAAGAGACTCGGATTGGACTCTTGCAAATCATCTAGAACTCCCATGAGTACCACATCTAAATTGGACAAAGATGAAAATGGTCAAGTTATGGACATTAAGAAATATCGTGGTATGATTGGATCTCTTCTATATCTAATCGCAAGTAGACCCGATATTCTTTTTAGTGTATGTCTATGTGCTAGATTTCAAGCAGCACCTAGAGAATCCTATTTAAAAGCTGTCAAAAAAATTTTCAAGTACTTGAGTGGTACAGCAAATTTAGGATTATGGTATCCCAAGGGAACCTCGCTAAACTTAATTGAATATAAATATTCGGATTATGCCGGGAGCCTTGTGGATAGAAAGAGCACTAGTGGCTCTTGTCAATTTCTAGGAGAATCATTAGTTTCATGGTTTTCTTAGAAACAAAATTCAGTAGCTCTTTCAACCGCCGAAAGCGAGTATATCGCGGCCGGAAGTTGTTGTGCACAAATGCTTTGGATGAAGCATACCTTAGAAGACTATAACCCTCATTCTCTAAGATTCCTATTATGTGTGACAACACTAGTGCTATAAATATCAATAAAAATCCAATTCTCCATTCTAGAACTAAGCATATAGAAATAAGATATCATTTTATCAAAGATCACGTCCAAAAATGAGATATTATCTTGGAATTTTTCAACTCAAGTGATCAATTAGCTGATATATTTACTAAACCCTTGGATGAAAAGACCTTCAATGGAATTAGAATTCAATTAGGAGTAATTCGGTTTGATGGTGTTTAGAAACATCATCTTATTCCTGCTGTTTCCAGTGACATGGGTCGACATAAAAAAGGGATATGTCCACCGAACTTAGGCTCTGTTGCAGAAAAGGGTCGACATAAAGAAGGTTATGTCGACCGCACTTTGAATCTGGCGACAAAAGGGTCGACATAAAATTAGGATTTGTCAACCGATTCTCCGGTTCATCCATCAATCTGTTGACCAGTTTTGATTCTATTTTTCTTCTTTCAAAATCCTTCGGCCCTAATTTGAATCGCAAATCACTTTCTGTCGACCTAATCCCCCTCCCTCTCAAGCTCTATTGACTTTCTGTCGACCCAATCTTCCATTTCTTCAAATTTCATCCCATCGAATGGCTTCCACCTCAAAAAATCAAGTCGAAAGAAAGTGGGCAGCCGATAAATCCAAGGATATTGTAGCATCCTCTTCGGTTCAGCCGACAGAGACTCAACCCTCAGAGCTGGATAAATTTCTGTTCAGAAAACAGAGCAGCCAAGATAAGTTTTATTTGATCTTTCAGGGCAAGCCTCTAATTTTAAGTAGGATATATGAGCATAACTCTATCCCTGGAATAGATATCAAAGAAAGATGTGAATTTATAGGAATTTCATAATTATTATCCTTCTATGGTCCCTTCTCTGAAAAGGCTGTAAGATTATTCTATGTCAATCTATACTATGATTAGAATCCGTTCATCCTTAAGAGCTATGTATTTGGAAAGAAAATACAATTCACGACTTATCAACTAAATATAATCCTAAATTGTACATCCATTGGAAACACTGAGACATATTATGAGCAGCACTCCGAGCCTACAATTATGACAGATGAAGATTACCTGCCCTTCCTTAGACAAATCGGGAAGAATCCCGACTCAGTGCCTTATCGACCTAAGGCTAGTGATCTCAATATAGTGGCTCAACTAGTCCATCATTTTCTGACCTATAACTTATTACCTAAAGATGGACACAGAGATTACATCAGCAACATGGAGCTGTATGTACTCTTTATGTTTTTCAGAGGTCGTCGCATTGACATTGGATACATCATCATGCGACGGATGATGGAAGTCATGGATAGGGAATCCAAGTCTGTACCTTTCAACCTCCTCATAATGGAAATTCTTCGCCAAAACGGGGTTGAAATTCCTTCTTCTGAGCCAATCACCCGAGTCAGAAAATTGGACAAATATAGCTCTTCGACTCTTGTTCGAATGGGTTTAGCTCAAAATGAGGATGGACTTTGGCAATACAAAGAGGCCATAGCGGATACTCCTGCTCGACAGACCGGTGATGATGATAATATTCATACTGAACAAAGATCTTCTTCCCGATCACAACGAATTATCACCTTGATGGACGAGCGTTTTGATTTACTCACGGGACAGATTTCAAACTTAGTATCTGCAGTAGATTCTTTAGTCCACCATAATGATACCATTCAAAGGTCAGTAGATTTTCTTGCAGAATCCAATTCTGAACTTCATTTCAAGGTTGATTTTCTTCATGACAACCTTGAGAGGTGGTTCTATCAATGGTGTGAATCTAACTTGAGGCCTAGTATGTCTGGACCTCTGAATTGTGCTCAAGATCCCTCACCAATTCCTTCACCGTTTCCCTCTCTTGTTTGATCTCTAGATCTATCCTCAGTGCATACTTTGACAGTTGATCTAATGGAGGAAGAAGCTACTACCCCTGCTGTTGTTCCAGCACAATCCTCTTCTCCTGGCACAGTTGTGCTACCCACTCCATCGACCATAGAGCCTCCATCTGCTGCAGCAACCATCATTATTGATTCTCCTATCTCCTCTCCAGCCAAAGAGTAGTCTAGAAAATTTCCTGTGTCTTAAGAAAATTTTGTGTGTTCCTTTTTTTGTATCAACAATGCTCTTTTTGATAAGTGATGAGCTTAACTTTTATCCTCTTGAATATTCTATATAATGATGTCTATGATTACTCTTTTTGATAATGTCAATGGGGGAGAAAATGCATATGTTTACTATTCTATATCACAACATAATCTATCTTGGATATGAGTGTCTTTGTATGGGGGAGTCTAGAAAATGATGTCTATGATTACTCATAATCTGTCTTGGATATGAGTGTCTTTGTCATCATCAAAAAGGGGGAGATTGTTAGCTTTAAAAGTATGTTTAAAGTAATCAATTTTTTTTTATGATAACTATTCAAGATGAGCATGAAAGATAAAATTGATAAAGGAAACTATTTCACAATTCTTATATTAGACTTAACGATTCATGAGAAATACGCTCATTGAAGGGTACAATTAAAGTCTAACTATTTTTGTTTAAGTGCTGCAGAAAAGTCATATAAATATGGAGTTTGTGTCGACCCTTAGATTGTTATGTCGACACTTAGATAATCCAGAAGCTTACACTTTCTATTTTGTGTCGACCCTTAGTTATATGTGTCGACCCATAGTCAAAACAGAGGCTGAGTCTTTGCAAATTGTGTCGACCCATAGTATCTGTGTGTCGACCCCTGTCCAAAGCAGAAGCTAAGTCTCAGCTCAACGTATAAGTTGTGTCGACCCATCCAAATCTATTGTGTTGACCTAAACTGGCAGAACATAGCGTATATGTGTTGACCCATTCAAATCTTTTGTGTCGACCGATCCAAATCTTTTGTATCGACCCATTCAAATCTATTGTGTCGACCTAAACTGGCAAAATAGTGCGTATATGTGTCGACCCATCCAAATCTTGTGTGTCGACCCCAGAGTTGAATCTGTGTCAATCTCACCAAAATTGTGTGTCGGCCCCACCTGCACGAAATGTGTCTCTGCCCAACCCATTTGTGTCGACCCCATTATAATTGTGTCGACCCTAGCTTTATCCAGAGATGAATTCTTTAGAATTTGTGTCGACCCAACTAATATTGTGTCGACCCCAGAAATTCCAGAGAAGGATGCTTCAAGGTTATGTCGACCGTTCGTCAAGGTTGTGTCGACCCTAGCAAATTCCAGAGAAGGATTCGTCAAGGTTGTGTCGACCCTAACAATTTCCAGAGAAGATTTTGTGTCGACCCCAACAACATATGTGTCGACCCAATTCAACAGTACAACACCAACGGTCAGTAACTTCACAATGGATATATTTTTATGTGTCTACCGGCTAGTACTTTGTGTCGACCCCAGATGGACTTGTGTCGACACAACTGGACACTTTTGCAGCAACCTATTAATAGATGAAGCGGACTCATTTTTTACCAACGATTTTCATGAAAAGAAAACACGCCCAAACGCTGCCAAATTTATTTCTCCATCTTTTACTCTCTCAAATCCTTGTACCCAAACTTGTATATCATCCTTGAGATTGAGAGAGTCGGTTTATCAAAAATCGTACAAGTTGTAAGTTACTCTCTGAACGATCATTGTAAAAAAGGGGTGACGCTCCTTCAAGAAAAGAGTCAAAAGGTTTGGTTGACACCCGTAAGTCAATCGGAGTAAAGCTCAAGGTTGAGCGAGAAGGATCTGAAGGAGGTACCTTGAAGCGCGGACGTAAACCGGTGTCAATTTCTCTTACTCTAAACTCTTATTTACTTGTTTAATTTTTCCGCATTAGAGTTTAGATATAACCAAAAACAATTCGAACGAACTTGTCTTAGTAATAAAAAAAAAGTTTAGTTAACCTAATTCACACCCCCCCCCACTTAGGTTAATCTCGATCCTACACGGATATCTTTCTAAGAATTCCACCGACTTGGCATGTCTCCTATTCATCTTGCCTTGGCTCTTGATGTGCTTGAGAGCTTCGTGATCGGTGTCTATGATAAATTCTTTAGATAAGAGATAGTGCTGTCATACCTCCAAGGCTCTAATCACCGCATAAAACTCTTTGTCATATGTAGAGTAATTGAGGGATGCACCCTCGAGCTTTTCACTAAAATAAGCAATTGATCTTCTCTCTTGCAACAAAACAGCTCCAATCCCATGCCCGGATGCATCACATTCTGCTTCAAAAGCTTTGTTGAAATCAGGTAACATGAGAATAAGGGCTTCACAAAGCTTGAGTTTAATTAACTCAAAACTTTCTTGACAACTAGGAGTCCATGCAAACTCCTTTCCCTTATTAGTGAAATCGGTTAAAGGGGAGACAATAGAGCTAAAGCCCTTTATAAAATGAAGCAGGACTATGAAAACTTCTAACCTCGGTGATGCTCTTGGGAGGCTTTAATAGCTTCAATTTTTGAATTATCCACCTCCATGCCTTCTTTCGAGATGATGAATCCTAGAAAGTGAATCTTCTCTTGCATAAAGGCACACTTCTTCAAATTTCTAAACAACTTAGTAGCCCGAAGAGTATCGAACAACATTGTAAGATTATCAAGATGAGTATTCAAATCAGAGCTATATACTAAGATGTCATCAATATATACCACCACAAATTTTCCAAATAAATCTTGAAGTATGAAATGCATCAATCTCATGAAAGTACTAGGAGCATTAGATAATCTGAAAGGCATCACTAACCATTCAAAGAGTCCATACTTTGTTTTGAATGCGGTTTTCCACTCGTCTCCTTCCTTCATTCGTATTTGATGGTATCCACTCTTCAAGTCTACCTTAGAGAAGCAAGCCGCTCCACTAAATTCATCTAACAAGTCATCAAGTCTAGGAATCATATACCTATAGTTGATAGTAATTTGGTTGATAGCTCGGCTATCCACACACATGCGGAAACTCCCATCCTTCTTAGGCACCAAAAGAGTAGGAACTGCAAAAGGACTCATTGATCACGAATATAACCTTTAGATAAAAGTTATTGTACCTGATTTTGTAACTCCTTTGCTTCCTTGGGGTTCATTCTATAGGAGGGCCGGTTGGAGGTCAATTTGATGTTCAATACCTCGTAAGGGTGGCAACCCTAGAGGTAGCTCTTTCGGAAACACATCTTGATACTCCTCAAGCAAGGTGAAAACCTCCTTAGGAATCTTTCCAATTTCCTCAACTCTTTCCTGAAACAAGATCATCACAAAGGGAACACTACTTTAGATTGACTTAAACAATTCCTTTCTAGACATAAGAAAATTTGTCGTAGCCATACCTTCTCTCCCTATAACCTCATCCTTAGCAATTTGCTTTGGATCTAGTTGTGCTAGTCTGACGGCTCTCCCTTCTAATGAGAACAATGAGTATATCAAACCCGAGACCCTTCAATAATGCGGAAAAAGATACCTGGATCGCCTTTGAGTCAAGTACGAGGAACTTGACCCCAATCTAACCTTGCCGACGGAACCTAACTTATCAAACAAGGAGCTTGACCTAGACCAAACTTGTCAGTAAGAACCAAAGCTATAAAATTTTATCTATCAAGAATTAACTTGATGAAGATCGAGTTCTTCGCAAAGAACCCAAGAGAAAATCTCTCCAAAACACTCAAGGTGAATTAATCATAAAATTTTTGTCTTTCACAATAACTTGGTTGTCTTTAAATAGGCTACATAAATCCTAAGTAAATAAATAAATAGAAAGATATTAGAAAACTAAAATATCTTTGGGAACATTTTTCTCAAATCTGTTAAGATTCTTCATTGTGCCAAATCTTTGGTAAATTGTGTATTTTGCTAGAAAAACGACGTCCGATTTTTATGATCTAGCCCATTCCAAAAAGGTCGTGAAGACAGCTACAACTTTGGTCAAGAAAACGTTCTGAAATATTTTTGGAAAGGTTGTCTAATCTGCCCATAAATGCTTGTTGGTCAAGTAAATGTATGATCTAAGGAAAGTTGCATCCACTTTTCTATTTCCTTTGTCCCTTCAATATCTTGTATTAGGCTTGGGCTCTTGGGCTTGTGTCCTTGACCACGTTGTATGATGTCAATATCTTCTTCAACACTTAACATAATATGCATTTTATTTTGATGTTGAATAGATTCTTTCATTTCAATTTCTTCCACTAAACAACATAGCGCTTCATGCATTTTCTTGGTTCTTGACCTTGTCATTGGGTCTTTAATTCCTTGCAATTGGTCTTTCTCTTTGAGATTGATTTGTGTCATCACTAATCTGCATCACCTTCAACTTGAAAGAATATTGATTGGTGTAACAATCATGCATAATTTTTGGTCAAATTGCCATGGTCTTCCCAAAAGTAAGTGGCTAGAACTCATAGGCACCACATCACATAATACTTTGGCCTTGTAGCCTCCAATAGAGAATTCACATTGCACTTGCTTGATCACTTTGAGGTTGTCCTTATCATTCAACCACCTCAATTTGTAAGGGCTCGGATGTGCCATAGTTTCAAGCCCCAATTTGTCTACAAGATCATGAGAGGGTACATTAGTACAACTACCCACATCGATAATAAGAGAACATACCTTTCCCTTGATGAGGCAACGACTATGGAAGTTATTTTCCTTTTGAATATCTTCATTTCGGGTTTGAGTAGTCAACACCCGACGAATCACCATCAATAATGACCCTTCTTGTGCAAACAAGTCTCTTCTTCAACTTCATGTTCTTCTTCAGTTTCTTCCAACATTTCATCATCACTCACAACTTCATTAGTGTCCTCTCTAAGAACCACGACATTGGGAAGCAATGTGTCCTAAACTGAGACACTTGAAACATTGGATTTCTCTTGATCATGGTTGGCTTACTTCAACAGTTGGTTTGATTCCTCCTTTCTTTCGTAGCCACAATTTTGTAGATTGAAGCTTGTCTTCCTCTTTTGAAATGGGCTTGTAAGGAGTGGTGGTCTTGGTCGGATATCGGTAAAACTCATTTCCCCTTTTTTTTTATTTGCCTCTCCACCTTCATCGCAAGTTGAATAACCATATCCATTGTATCCACGGGTTGTAACTCTACTATGTCACAAATTTCCTTGTTTAAACCTCATATAAATCTTGCAATAATCTGTTTCTCAGGTTCTTCAAGATCACAACGAATCCGATAAGTCTCAAACTTTTGTTAGACAGTCTTCCACCGGGAGATTGCCTTGTTTCAAGTATTGGAGTTGAAGCAATAACTCTTGTTTGTAATGAATTAGAACAAACCATTTTCTCATCAATAACTTCATAGCTCTACAAGATAGAATTTCATCATCATCATAACGTCTTCTTTGAGCCTTTATACTATCCCACAATAAACTGGCATACCCGATTAATTCTAGAGAAACTAACCTTAATTTCATCTTCTCCGAATAATTATAGCTATAAAAAATCTTGTCTATTTTTTCAACACAATCCAGAAATGAATCTCCATTGCATAACCATTAAAGGAAGGGATTGATAGCTTAATGTTTCTCATGTCATCATCACGGTTGAAATGCTCATGCACATCATAGTCTCCCTCGGATTCATCGATAGCTGGATGTTTTGAAGCAAATAAACCACCTCTGAGTTTTCTCTTTGGAAACGGGGTTGGAGGAACTTTCATAGGATGTGGATTAGCATCCAACCTTTGCAACAACAACTCAAGCTTCTTATTAATCTCATCAATTTGGCCTTGAACACTAGACTAAGCTTGATCATGAGATGGGGTGGTCGGGGATGCATTTTGGAGCACCGATTCCCGGTTGTTGTGGTGGGAAGCTCCACTTCTAGTAATTTTTTACTTAATTGCACGAAAATTAGATAATAAAAGTAGAAATGGAAGTGTGGGAAGGGATTTTGAGCTATGCTACCAAACGACATGAAATTGAAAAATGGAAGGACGATTTTGGTGAAGGTTTGCCGATTTTATGTAGGTCAGAATGTGTTCGGGGATGAGGAATTTATGGCTGATTTTGGGAGAGTTTGATAGAGGATAATGATCAAAAAATGGAGGGAAGAGCTAAATTAAACTTGCTACTAACCTTTCTTCCTTGCAAGAATGATGGAAAGCAACAAGAAAAACTAAACTTACTAGTCGGAAGTAAGCTGAATTGAAGGTTCTTCTCGGACGGCCGGATATGAATCACCGAAGTTCGATCGGAAGGGAGCTTAGGAAATGAATTCCAAAGAAATGGAAATGAACTCTAATTTTCAATATCACAGAGCTGATTACAACTATCCTCAAGTGAAATTTTTATAGACTCTAAGTATGCAAAAATTATAGCTACATTTGGTTGAATAAATCAACTCAAATTGAGTGACTACATTCAACTTGAAAATAAAAAAGGAAAACTAAATTCTAGCAATTTGTTAGTAGCTAACTAACATCACATGGAGGAGAATAAATTTCCCCAACGTGAAGAGAGAGAGAGAGAGTTGGCTGCTAATCAAAAAATAGAAACCCATAAAACCCATAAAACCCATAAGAAACCCATAAAAACCCATGTCATACCCTAGTCATTCCATGTGCACGAAATTAAGCATGAAATGAGCTAATAGCAAAGATAAAGTTTGTAAATTAAATAGTATTGCATGGGCCATGCAATGCTAGAAACTGGGTGCACTATCTTCTTGGGCTAGAAAACTGGGTGCACAACCTTCTTGGGTCCATTTCACTTCTTCTTCGTGATCCATCCATGAAATAAGATGTTTTGGCTGCTCTTGATCATTAGAAGAAGGCTCCAAGAATGATATTTCATTAGTTAGAATCTCTGCAAAATGATATTTCATTGGGAAATCATTTTGCTCGGCTTCGGGTCATGGCACCTTGAGGAAGGAGAACCCAAGGCATGCCAAAAGTCCTAAGCCCTAAGCCCTAAACCCAAAATACTAAGCTCTAATGCCTAAGCACCAAGCCCTAAGCCTTAATCCCAATGTCCCATAGTCAAGCGGTTACCCCTAAGCATAAAGATGTATGCCCTATACCCTAAGCACTTAGTTCTAAGGCCTAAGACCTATCTCCCTATGTCCTAAGCCTAAAGCCATATGCCCTAACCCTTGACCCTTAAGACCTATGCTCTAAGCCATAAGCCCTAAACCGTAAGTTGTAAGCCCTAAGTCATAAGCCCTAGCCCAAAGCCCAAAGCCCTAAGCCATTACCTATTAGCTAAAATCCTTAAGCCATACGCCCTAAGCCTTAAGCCGTAAAGTGTATGCCCTAAGCCTTAAGTCCTCTATGCTATGTCATATGCCCTAAGCCATTAGCCCCAAGCCCAAAACGCGAAGCCCTGAAATCTAAGCACCAATTTGTAAGCACTAAGCCCAAGTACCTATGCCTTTAGCGCTAAGCATAATACCTAAGCCCTAAGCCCCAAGCACTAAGCCCTAATCCCAAATACTTATGCATAATCCCGAAGCTCTAAAAAGCAACCCTTGTGCTAAAGCCATAAGCCCAAATCCCAACCCCAAAAGGCTAAAGCACTAAGAGCTAAGCCCTAAGCCTTAAGCATAAACCCTAATCCTTAAGCCATAATTCCAAAGTATAAAGCCCTAAGTCGTAAGCCCTTAGCACTAAACTGCAAGACCTATGCTCTAAGCTCTAAGTTATAAGCCATATGCCCTAAACCTAAAGTTCTAAGCCCTAAAAGCTAATCCATGAGCCCTATTGCCAAAGTTATAAGCTCTAAGACCTGACCCCAAATCACAAAGCCCTAAGACCTAATCCAACACCTTTATGCTCCGCCCTAATCCCTAAGCCCTAAGCCCTAAGCTCTAAGCTCCAAGCCCAAGACCCAAATCCCTAAGCCCAAGATCTAAATCCCTAAGCCTTAAACCCTAACCTCTAACCCAAGATACTAAGCCCTAAACTCTAACCACTAAGTCATAAGTCCTAAACCCAAGTACCTGTGTCTTTAGCGCTAGGCCCTAATAACTAAGCCTTAAGCCCAAAACAGTAAGCCTAAAGCTCAAAGACTTATGCCCTAATCGGAATACTTTAAACAATAACCATGAAGCTTAAGCTAGAAGTTTTTAACCCCAAACCAAAAACCCAAAGGCCAATGCCCTAAGCCCTTAACCCTGAGCCCTTAATCCCAAAGCACTAAACCCTAAGCCCAAAGACTTTTTCCTTATGCCCAAAGCCCTAAGATCAAAGCCTAAAGCCCTAAGCTCAAAGTCTTAAGCCCTAAGCCCTAAACATAAGACTTTAAGCCACAAACCCTAAGACCTAAGCCTAGAGCACAAAGCCTTAAGCCTTTAACCCTAAGCCAGAAGACCTATGCTCCAAGCCCTAAGCCCTATGCATTATGCTCTTATCCAAAAAATCTAATCTCTAAGCCCTAAGCGTAATGCCCTAAGCCCTAAGCCCAAAGCCCTAAGCCCAAAGCCCTAAGCCCAAAGCCTTAAACCATAAATCCTAAGCCCAAATCCAAAACCCTAAGCCTTAAGCCATAAGTCCTAAGCCAAAAGCCTTAAGCCCTAGGCCCAAAGTCCTAAGCCCAAATCCTAAAGCCCAAAGCACCATGTCATAAGCCCTAAAAGCAATGCCATAAGGTCTAATACCTAACCCAAAGCCCAAAGCCCTATGCCATTAGCCATAAGCCAATATCTATATGCCATAGGCCCTAAGCCCTAATCCTTATGTCTTAGGCCCAAATTCATAAGCCTTAAGCCTAAAGCCCTAAACCCTATGCCCAAATCCCAAAGCCCTAAGTCCTAAGCCTAAAGCCAAAACACCTTAGCCCAAATCCCTCAGCCTTAATCTTTAAAGAGTAAGACTGAACACATGAGACAAAAGCCTTAAATACTCAGTCCAAAGAACTAAGTCGTAAGTCGTAAGCCGTAAGCTATAAGCCTAAGCCCACTAAGCCATATACCCAAGCCCAAAGCCTAAAGACCAAAGGTCGATGCCTAAATCCCTTTGGAGTAAGCCCTAAGCCCTACTCTTTTAGCACTATGCCCTTAGAACTCACCCTTGAATTCTAAGCCATAAGTCCAAAGCCCTAAGCCAAGATCCAAAAGCTCTAAGCTCAAAGCCCTTAGCAAAAAGCCCAAATCCCTAAGCCAAAAAACTGAAGTACTAAAATCTAAACTCTAATCTCAAAGCCCTAAGTCTTAACCCTAAGCCTTAAGCGCTAAGCCTTACGCACAAGAGCTAAGCCCAAATCCCTAAGCTCGAAGCCCTAAGCCAGAAGGCCTAAGCCCTAAGGCCTAAGTAATAAGCCCAAAGCACTATGTCTTAAGCCCAAAGCCAAAACCACCAACCCAAAGCCATAGAGAAAAAGAAGTGTGCCCTCAGCTTTAAGCCATACTCCAAAGCCTTACGTCTTAAGTCCTAAGTCCTAAGTCCTAAGGCCTAAGCTCTAAGCCCTTAGCCGTAAGTCCAAATCCCAAAGTTCAAAGTCCTAAGCCATCAGCCATTGGCCATTAGCCCTAGGCCCTAATCACGAATCCTTAAGCCCTAAGCGATAGTCCCTAGGCCCTAAGCCCTAATCCCTCTGCCCTCAGCTCTAAGCCTTAAGCACTAAGCTTTAAGCCTTAATTCAAATACCTTAAGCCATAAGCACAAAGACCAAAGCCCTACACTCTAAAGCCTAAAGCATAATCCCAAAAGCCCTACGCCTAAAGCCCAAAGCCAAAAGATTAAAACCCTAATCCCTATGCCACAATTCCAAATTCCTAAGCCTTAGGCCTTAAGCTTTAACCTCGAAGCACTAATTTGTAATCCCTAAGCAAAAGTCCTATGCCATAAGCCTTAAGTCATTAGCCCAAAGCCCAAAGCCCTACTTACTATATCCTAAGCCCTAATCTCTAATCCTAAAGCACTAAGCTCCAAGCCTTAAGCCCAAATCCCTAAGTTCTAAGTTGTATGCTTTAAGCTCTAACCATATGCCCTAAGAGTTAATATATGAGCCCAAGGCACTAACCCCTATGCTTTAAGCCATAAGTCCTAAGTCCAAAGCACAAATCCTAAAGCCTTAAACCTAAAGTTCTAAACCCTAAGCACTAAGCCCCAAGAACAATGCCCCAAACCCCAAGCCTTACGCCATAAGCCTAAATCCCTATACATTAAAATCATAGTTCTAAGCCCTAAGCCTAAAAGCCGAAGCCCTAAGCAAAAAACCCTAAACTTTAAACTTTAAGTCCTAAGCCAAAATCCCTAAGCTTTAAACCTTAAGTCGTAAGCCTTAAACCCTAAGCACTAAGCCTCAAGCCTGAAGCGATAATCCCAAAGCATTAAGTTATAAGTCCTAATCCCAAATAACTTTGCCCTAAGCCCTAAGTTCTAAGTCATAAGCCCTACGACTAATGCCGATAAGTTTGTACAACTTTTGAAAACTTTAATTCCACATCCCAAAATAATCATTCGTCCCCTTAACAAACCAAGGGCTTGAATTGCGTAATTGGTTTCCTCAGAGAAGGTTTGGCTGACACACAAAAAGTTTATATGACGTATAAAACATTTTTGTGAAAAAAAATGTTTTGTTTAGCATCTTAACCAATTGACTGGCTTGAATTGGGATGCCTGGTTCTGTTTGATTAGGTTTTTAGGACGCACGGCAAGTTTGCACGATGTACAAAAACATTTGGTGAGTGGTGCATAACATTGTTTTGGCACCTTAACCAATTGAAGGCTTCAATTAGGTCGATTTGTCACATTTGAGAACGTTCAAATGATGGTTAGAAATTTGTACGACCTATGAAAGTATTTCCTGCACTGCTTGAAACTTTTGTTCGGCATATTAACAAAACAAGGGGTGTTAATTGGGTTGATTGGTTGCATTTGAGAAGGTCTATACGATGTGTAGAAAGATTGGATGATGTACAAAAATGTTTTGTGTGCTTTTTGAAACATTTTGATGACTAATGGAAAGGTTATACGATGTACCAAAACTTTAAATGTGCTTCCCAAGATGTTTGTTCAGTACCTTAACCAACAGAGCGTCTTTAATTGGGTCGATTTGTTGCATTTGAAAAGGTTCAAATGATGTGCGGAATTATCTTACAACATGCAAACATGTTGCCTTAAACGTTCGTTTGTCAACTTAACCATCTAAAGGGCTTGAATTGAGACATTTTTTTTTACATTTGAGAAAGTTTGGATGACGTGCAAAAATCTTTTAGGATGTACAAAAATATTTTTTGTGTTGCTCGAAACATTCGTTCGACACCTTAACCAACCAAGGGGCTTCAATTGCTTCAACTTGTTGCATTTGAGAAAGTTCATACAATGCGCAAAAAAATTGAACAACTTACAAATATATTTTGTACACGGCCTCAAATGTTAGTTTAAAACCTTAGCAAACAAAGAGGCTTAAACTGGGTCGAATTAATACATTCGATAAAGTTCAAACAACACACAGAAAGTTCTTACAATGTACAAAAATGTCTGGTGTGCTGCTTGAAAATTTTGTTTGGCACCTTCACCAATCGAGGGGCTTGAAATAGGTGGATTTGCATTTGAGAAGGTTTTGACGACACACGTTAAGTTTGTATGACATATAAAACCTTTGGCGCGCTGCAAAAAATGTTCGTTCGGCACCTAAACAAACCCAACACCTTCAACTGGATCAATTTGTTGCATTTAAGATGGCTCAAACAACGTACAAAAAGTTTGTATGACATACAAATACGTTTAGTATGCTCCCCAAAATTTTTGGTGTGCCAAACAAAACGTTCATTCAGCACCTTCATGAAACTTTTGGTGTGCCAAACGAAACGTCCGTTCGTTCATCTTCAATTGGGTTGAGTCAATTAGTTGCATTTGAATAGGTTTTGACAATGTGTAGAAAGGTAGTACAAAGTACAAAAGCGTTTAGTGTGCTCCCCAAAATGTTTTTTTGGCACCTTAATTGTTTTGTCAGTCACACCCAGTAAAACTTTACTTAAAAAAATGATTGCGGTAAAAAAAAAATTTTCATTCTTTAAAAATTTTCCTCTTGAATTCTTTTTTGTGAAAACACAGCGGAAGACTTTAATTAGAAATCGTAGTAAACCAGACATTTTTTTTAAATAAGACATTGTTAATCAAAATATCTATCAAATAAAATACCGCAAAGCTCAAATAATATATAATTTAATCAAAACGTTTAATATACATAATAAACATCTTTACACAACATCATTTAACAAAAACTAGACTTTTAAAACACAACATTGTACAAAGGTAAACACTCCAAAATACTTCAAATGTACATCTTGGCATCCCCACCGGTCGGCGCTTAACGATTCAAGCTTCCAGCACAGGATTCGCCTCCTCCACGGCATGATTGTTACATCAAACAGGGAGGGCTAACTCCCTCACCTTCATTTTCATCGCCTACATCACAAAGCATAACCTATGAGCCTAAAGCTCAGTAAGTAATCAAGTGAGCCTACATGCCTAACATGAGCATGACGTTTGTTGAAAAATATGCACATTCATTTCGTTATTTATTGTTGTCTTGACTTAACTTGACGTGTGTGGGCGTCACATCGTATGAAGGTGAATAGGCACCATATGACCTCCATGAGGCAGCCAATTCCACCTTCTCCCATAACTTGATCTTGAGTTTACATACATTTATGCATTGGATAATGAATGTGTCACATACCAACTTCATCATTCGTTGGGTGACATTTTAAAAATATGCACGAGAAAACATTTTCGTATCTTTCATAAAACATCATGCATGGACTGATTCATACATATGCATGACATGGTAACATAACTTAAGTACAAACAACATATTATATCAAACATCTCTCAAGTTAACTGTAATAAACATTCCTAGTAAACTTGACTTAACTTAACTCTTGACTTATAATAATACATAAACATCAGACAATGTTAATCAAGCACCAATCAAACCCAAAGCACTTGGGTCGGTGTACGGTGCGATACACCCCAATAGAATATCATCAATAATATTATCATAAAAAAAATAATTCCTAAGACATTCTTTACTTAATGTATATCTAAGTAATCAAACACATCAATCTTATGTTTTATCTTTTGTGATGTAGTCCAACAAGGGCCAAACACATGCATGAATTACTTACCTTAGGTTCTTTGCTTCAATGAACCGAATTGATCAACCACTGTTCTCCAATTGACAACCCTAATAAAGAATTACCAAATCAGATTTTAGATATTCTGCCCTGATTTTACAGCCTAGTGTGAAGACCATTACTCACACGATACTGATCTACTCAAACTATGTGACATAATCTCCGTTCAGGCGTCAATTGCATTTCATTAGAAGACACAAAAATCAATTGATCACCTGAACATCATGCAAAACGCAGAACTACAAAACTGCTCCAAACATTCCAGAATTTAAATCTTTATCTTTTCAGCAAATTACAAATTTCATAACTTTTTCTTTACATATTCCATTACATTACTTAAAGTGGCTACCTCTTTATTAGGATGCCTGTTACATTTTGTCAGAAGACATAAACTCCAATAAACTAACAGAACATTCCCAAAACAATGCAACTATAAAACCGGGTAGAAGAACATTTTCGGATAACTGTTTTTGTTCAAAGAGTAACTTCCAAACTAGATAACTTAATATGTACAGATCCAATTTTAGTAAATTGAACGGTATTATCTTTTTTTACTTATCTACTACAACTTTGTAGAAGGGAAAACTCAGAAAACTATCACAACAATTCGAAATTTCATAAACCCTAGAACCTGTCCAGATTCTCGTTGTTTTCCGAATAACTTTACATAAGATTAAAAACAATACACAATTCCAAATCTTATTCTGCTCCGAATTTAAATTACATTTTCTAGGGCTAAAGTAAGTACCTTAGGATGTGTACAATTTGGTAGAACCCTTTTCCTTGCTGGGTTTTTTCTCTTCTTCTTTACCGATTACTAGAGATAGTGCACAAAACACTCATTTTTCTTTTGCACAAGTGCTGCCAATTCTTCCAATTAACCCCTTGAGCTCTTTGAATGAGAGAAAACCAGAGGAGAAGAAGAGGGTTTCGTGGTCTCCTTATCAAGTAAAGCTCACTTTCGTAATAAACAAAAGAGAGAGAACGAAGGTGGTGGTGTGAAGCTTAAAAAAAAGCATGGGTGTCAAGCGTGAGGTGTCATTTTCTATAAATTCCTAATTTATATAACTTTTATCTTATTTCTCCAATTAAACTTCGACACTTCATAAGAAAATCCAAATCACCTTTCATAAATTCAAATCGATTAGCGATTTTCCATAACTTTCAAACAACACTCATTAACATAATGCATCACATTAAACAAACTTTACACTTAATTATCCTATAAAACTTATACATAAAATGAGGGTTGTTACATTCTACCCTCCTTAACAAAAAATTTTTCCTCAAAATTTACAAGCCAAATAACTCGGGATAATCCCTTTCTATGTCTTCTTGTCATTCCCAAGTAGCTTCCTACATCGAGTGGTTTTTCCATAGTACCTTAACCAAAGGAATCTTCTTGCTTCTTAGTTCTTTGATCTTTGCATCAAGTATCTTTGTTGGTTTTTAATCATAGGTAAAGGTCGGCTTAAACTCAATGCTACTCGGTTCGACCATTTGCTCGGGATCCCGCATACTCTTTCTCAACATGGATACATGAAGTACATTGTGGATTCCATGCATAGTTAGCGGCAAATCCAGCTCATAAGCTGTCATTCCAATCCTTTTCACTATCTTGAAGGGGCCAACGAATATTGGAGCAAGTTTTCCTTTCTTACCGAACAGTTTAACACCCTTGAATGGTGAAACTTTGAGGAAAACTTCATCTCCTCTCATCAAATTCCAGTTTCCTTCTTCTTTGATATGCATAGCTCCTTTGTCGGCTTTGAGCTATCTTGATCCTTTTGTTGGATCACTCTTACTTGATCCTTGGTTTGTTGTATGATCTCAGGCCCATAGAATTGGGCTTCTCCTACTTCGTCCCAGTATAATGGCGACCTGCACCTCCGGCCATATAAAGCTTCGTAGGGCGCCATTCCAATCGTAGATTGGTAGCTGTTGTTGTATGTGAACTCCACTATGGGTAGCAGCTTGCTCCACGAAACTTGGAATTCCAATACGCATGCCCTTAACATATCCTCGAGGATCTGAATCGTTCTCTCCATTTGGCCGTCGGTTTGGGGATGAAATGTTGTGCTTAGGCTTAACTCGGTCCTCATCGCTTTTTGTAAACTCTTCCAAAATTTGTAGGTAAACTTCGGATCTCTATCTGAAACTATGGACATCGGAACTCCGTGTAGCCTTATAACTTCTTGGATATAAAGTTCTGCATACTTATACATACCCGAGCTTACTTTAATTGACAAGAAATGGGCCGATTTGGTTAGCCTATCCACAACAACCCATATAGTGTCATGTTCTTTGGCTGTGGTTGGCAATCCACTTACAAAGTCGATCGCTATGTGTTCCCATTTCCATTTCGGGATTGGCAAACTTTGCAACATTTCGGCAGGCCTTTGGTGCTCGGCCTTGACCTATTGGCATACATGGCATAATTCAACATGTTTTACTACATCTTCTTTCATTCCTGGCCACCAATAATGCTGCCTTAAATCGTGATACATTTTCGTGCTTCCCAGATGCATCGAGAATACAGTAGAATGAGCCTCGATTAATATATCCCTCCATAGCGTTGAATCTTTTGGCACATACCACCAGTTTCTATACTTCAATGTGCTTTTTCTATGCCATTCTTAAATTTTGTGTGTGGTCCAATCTTGCTCCAATGCTACCAAATGACCCAATTCAAGCCTCTTAATAGGTTTATGTACCCAACAAGCATTTGAAGCAGCGCACAAAATATTTTCATACATCGTCCAAAATTCCGTGGATCATTCAAACATGATCAAAAGCTACCAACGACCCAATTCCAATCCCTTGCACTTTTAGGTGCAGAAGAAGCATTACGGAAAAAACATAAAATGTTTTCGTGCATGGTACAAAAATTGTTTTTAGGATGAATCAAGTAAAACACTACCAAATGAACTAATGTATGCATTTCGATGCCTAACAAACATTTCGGGCAATGATGAATTTTTTTCCATGTCGTATGAAAATTTAGTTGTGGTTCAAACCCTCTCAAAAGCTCCTAAAAATAGAACAACAATCAAGTTCACCTATTTCTCAATAGAAATGCAGCGTTCACCTTTAACAGAACCTGAAATTAAAAGTAACATTACAATTGTTATCAACCAAAAAATAAAAAAGAAATTAATTGAACAGTCACGATTTAGAGGGTAAAGACTAGATTTGAGATTGGATGAATAAAAATTAAGCAGAAAGCATAAGCAGCAAATAAAAATAATTGGATGAAACACTAATCGGATGTCGATTTAGCGGAGGTCTTGCGGCTGCCGGCTAGGAATCGAGCATGGAGAGTCACGACCGAGAGCTGCGGGCGATGAGGGTGTTGGGTAAGGGTAAAAAATTTTGGCTGAGAAGAGAAAATAAAAGCATTTCGGGAGAGGGCGAGACTCGAGATGTTTCGTGTTTCATCTTCCAAAGCGACGCAACGGCAGTCGGTAGGTGAAATGAATAACATTAGGTTTAGGTTTAAGTTTAGTATTTATAGAATATTTTTTTGGTTCAACGGTTCAGCATTTTTCAAAGAATAAACCGTTGTCCGACCTGTGGTTCATGGTTTAAAACCATTATCATGAATTTTTTATTATATAACTGGCCTGGCCTGGCCTGGCCTGAGAAGAACTGGCATGTTCCAGTTTACCAAGGGCCCGGGCTGGTTACAACCATCCCTTATAATAAAAAAACTCAATTGCAGTGAGTTTTACTTTTTTTTCTTCAGAATATTTGTGGAAATTAAAGATTAACTTGACCTTATGATCCCACTTGAGATATGCATCCAGATTATTTTTCCCTTGGAATGATGGAATTTGTATTTTGATGTTGCTTAAGTTATCATCCATCTCATTCCACGAATTTCTTCTATTTTACCCAATGTCTTCATCTGACTCGTCATCTTCTCTAACATGATTCACATTTACAAACTTAGTTCTTCTTCTTCGTTGAGCGTTCTGGTTGTTTCTATTGCAGTTGACAGCTATGCAATGTCATCGAGCATTTTCTTCAACAATATCTAATCGCTAGTTAATACAGTCTACTTCATCTCTCATCATTTTCTACATTTCATCTATCAACACTTAAAACTAAAGACTGTCTTAATTTGTCTTGGTTTAATAATGAGTAACCTTAAAGAAACCATTAGATAATATAATATAAAGGACCTCACTTGCACTCCCTTACGTGATTTGCTCGAATAAATGACGCTCAAGTATGTCTCTCATTTTTCATTCATTTTAATTGGATTTTTCCTTCTATTAATGTCACCTCTCTTGGCTTTTTTGACTCGCTTGTTCCAAAATTTTTCAAGAGTTGTACTACCGACAAGGCCTCTTTACAAGTCAAAACCGAGTTACTAATAGGAAAAGAAAGGGAATAGGAACTACAAACAAAATGAAGAAAAAAATCAATAAAATGATGAACAAAAGGCACAAAAAGAACAAAACTACAAACAAAAAGAAGGAAAAATGAGCAAAGGGGAAACAAGACACAAACAACATCAACAATGCACAATTAATTGCTTGAATAGAACAACAAATAATAAAAGCTTTAGATAACTAGCACTGTAGAGAAAAATTAACCTAAAGAGGATTTCAAGGATTTAAGGGAGGAATCTGTTCTTTTGATGAAATTATTAAACTTTGGCTATAGCACTAATAATTGAACAAATCATAACATAGATCGGAACAAGAATAGTGATACCACAATCACAAGATGTATTAAAAATACAAGAAGATAAATTTCTTTTTTTTTTCTATTTGTTTTACTTTTTTTCTTTCACTTTTTTTTAAACTTCACTCTTGGAAACTAAATAGGTAGCACATTGTCAATGAGATAAAGATAAACATTTTTTTAAATAAGAGACAAAACTCAGATACTGGATGATATGATTCTTCATGGATAAGATTGATAAGTGGTCTAATATTAAGTAGCAATAAAGAAAAAAAGTATTAGTACGCAACCTTTACCTAAAGCCGAAGAGTTTTTGAACCTTAGCTTAGAAAAGATGAAGTTCCAAAACAACGATGTGACAAAGAACCTTGGTTGGGAAAGATGCTACAACGGAGAGATTCTGCTTAATAAGTCAAATAACGACGTTGTTGGACTTACCGCAAATAACAACTATTAAGTGGGAGAAGTTCTCAACAAACAATAATTCTTCAATTCTATTCAAGTTTTTGGAATTGTACAACCTCCCCTCCCTTTTATACAATTAAATTCCTACCTAAGTACCTTTAAAATAGATGAGGTGTACAATTTACATCCTATTATCTTACCTACCTCATTTCCATCCAACAAGTAGTGAGGCGTATAGATTATATCATTTTCTCCTACCTAGCTCCAAAAGTGTATAGGGTATAAAATTAATGTCCAGTTCTCCAACCAACTTCCTCTCCACGATACATTTTACTTACTCTTCATAATCTAGTTTAATTGTTGACTACTTGAATAAGCATCACAAAATCAGAGCTCATGATTGGCATATCATCACGTTAGATGTTCCCAATAATTCATTAGAAATAGATGTTGACCTTTTCGTGTATGGGGCAATCTTTCTTAAATGAGAAAATTTTGCGCGTGGTCTAATCCTACTCATTTGCTACCAAACGACCCATTTCAAGCATTATGCTAAATTTAGGTCCTTAGTGAGCATTTTGGACAACACAAGAAATTTTATTTGCGGTTTAAACCTACTCAAATGCCAACAACCAAATTAATTCAAGCCCTTAATAGGTTTAGGTGCCAAACGTGAGTTTCGAACATCACACGAAAACGTTTCGGATAGCACACAAAACATTTTTATACATTGTAGGAAAATTTTTATTGTAGTTCAAACCTACTCAAATGCAACAAATTGACTGAATTCAAATCCCCTAATACGTTTAGGTGCCTAATTAGCTTTTTGGGCCGATGCACAAAACATTTTTGTTCGCCATACAAAAATTTTAAGTGAGGTCTAATCCTACAAAACTTTTCTTTGTCGTACAAATTTGTGTATTTTTTTAATATGATCAAAAGCAACAAAAACACCAGATTTAAGGCCCTCGAGAAGTGGTGCCTAACAATCATTTTAGATACTGAACAAATATTTTTGTTCATTGTATAAAATTGTTATTTTAGTTTGAACCCACTCAAATGCTACAAAATGACCAATATCAAGCCTCCGATAGGTTGTGGTGCCGAACAAAATATTTTGGGCAGCGTACAGAATATTTTTGTATATCGAACAAATTTTTGCGGATAGTCTAATCCTGCTTAATTTCTACAAAATGACTTAATTCCAGCTCCATGAAAGGATTATTTTCCGAATGAACATTTTAAGTAGCACACAAAGCGTTTCATACGCTGTACTAAAATTGTTTGTGTCACATCCCATTTTCATACTTGCTTTTTATGCATAAGAAAATACTATTTTAACACATTTTATAAAAACTATAGCGGAAGACTTAATGATAGTTAAATCCATTCCATAAGAACAACAATTAACCTTATAAAATTTCTTAATCAAGCATTGTATTCGTTCAAAACATAAGGTTAATTTACGAACTTGATAAATATGTATTGTCAATCGCTTTTAAACATTACATATTTCAAAACATTTTTTGAAAACTCTAAACATCAAAATACATCTCCCACCGGTCGTCACTTAACGATCCAAGCATCAGCACCGGCTATACCTCCTCCACCACGTTGTATCAATGATAAGGAAAAACCTCCTCACCACTAATCTCATCACCTACAATACAAAGCTTAATCTAATGAGCTTAAGGCTCAGTAAATAACCATACATGATTCCTTAATGCCTACATGAATATGCATTTCTTAAAACATGTTCCATTTTCGTTTCATTTGATTTCTTGATACTTTTACTTTGGTGTGGGCGTCACAACGTACAGGGAGGGAAAAGCACCATTTGGTCTTCTTCACGGGCAGCCCAATGAACACCATTTGGTCCATTTAGGACAGTTCATGAGCACCATATGGCCCGATCCGTAAGACAGCTCATTCCATCCCACCCATAGCTTGATACTTACATGCTTTATATATCGAATATTGAAGATTACGGAATAGAGGATTGGCACCGTATGGCCTCCCTCGAGACAGCCTTACTCTACTCCCTCCACAATATCCGGTTGAATCATCATGAAAACCATGCATGTAAAACATTTTCATTCTTTTCATAAAACATGATGCATGATCAATTGTACATATGCATGACATACAACATTCATATAACCTATAATGATAATATTAAATTTAACTTAACATATCAATCATCAAACAATTGCAAACAAGCACACAAACAATCCCAAGAGTTTAGGTCGGTGTATTGTGCAATACACCCCAACAGAATATTATCCATACTTAATCTAGCAACTAATCAATTCAAATCATAATCCATAAAGTCTACTCTTTGTATTGTAGTCCCAATTGGGCCAAAGACATTCAGAGTTACTTACTTGAAGTCCTTAGCTTTAAGTTGATCACTTAATCCCTTAATCTTCAACACTTATTACTTGGTAACCTTAATACATAAAAGAAAATTGAGTGAGCAATCTCGGATATACCTTGTTTTATAGTAATTTCCAACAACTATAACTTGAGATAAACAAGTCCAATTACAATGATTCAAGTGTCATAACTTTTGTGAAGATGTCTACTTTAAGTCATCCGAAGAGAGTAAAATCAAATTACCACTCGAAAACCTTGAAATAATTCAAATTCTAAAACTGTACAGATTTGTCCGAAATTGGGAAATCTTGATATAACTTTAAAATTCATGCACTAGCAACCATTCTGAACCAACCCAAGCACTTAGTGATGTGCCATTGGAGACCAACACCGAGAATACATCCCCGAGGGCCTATAACCGGAGCCCCAGCCAAGAAGTTTGCTAACATTTTTTGCTCATTTTGTAGGGCTATTTATGCAAGGAACCTTAACGGGAGAGCCAATTTTGGAAGATCAAAGACAGCCCAAACATCTTCTCACTTAGGAATTCTCTTCAATATCCACGGAGCAAAGTGGAGAAAGGGAAATGGAGGCAGCCCAAGACAACATCAATTTGAACGAGAATCCAACCTTTGCATGACCCATGCAAGACCTGGAGAATGGAAGTCCAAGACCATTTCACTCAAGTTCTTCATCAGCCCAGGACCACATGGAAGGATGAAGACCCATTTTTATTATGTCTTTAGTTTTAGCGATTTTCGGATTTAACAATAGCCTATGGATTTTAGGTGGAATATTCGGTTAGGTTTAGGGTTTTATTTTGCTGAGGGTTAGCCACGTGAAGACCCTATTTTGTGCTGCAAGTGAGGGTGTTGAAGAGGGGGACCATGGTAGCCTTGGTGCCTCCTTTTTGGGTAACATCTAGGAGGACCACCAAGCTGTTTTCTCCATTGCTTTGCCATTTCGGGTAAAGCAGATTTGCAGCATTTCGGGAGCCCTTTTCCCCCCCAAACGTTAGGGTGTTTTAAGCTCACTTTGAGCTCAGTTGTAGGAAGTGAAGTTTGAAATTAAAGATTTCATTTTGCATCTCATTTCCTTGGTGGTTTCTCCTCCTCCAAGACTCGGGTTTTCCGGTGAGTTACATTCGGAAACAACCGAGAGCTCCACTCCGGTTTTGGCTGCCATTCAACCTTGGGTTAGCTAAGCCATACCACACTACTTCAACCACGTTCAATTGGAATCCAAGGTAAGGGTGTGAACCTCAAAGCTTCTCCTCCGTTCGGGTTTATCCCTCCGTTTACCACTTTCCGATATTCCTTTCCCGAGAGCTCTTTTAAGCACTCTAGCCATTTTCTTCATATCTTCCGATCCCCTTGTCCATTTACTGTGAAATTTTGACCCACAAACCCACTCATCTTCATCTACCTTCCCGACAAATTTCAGTTTATAACTCCATAGGCCGCCTGAGATCTGGCCGGAGACATTTAACCCTGTGTTTCCTTCACCCAAATCAACCTCTCCCATTTCCCCCTCTTTCTTTCTCCATTTCTCCTTAACCGACCCAACCACCATTCCATTTTCGTGTCACTTAGATATCGATATAGGGTAAGAATTGATACCTTAAAGGAAAGAAAACTTGCACCAAAGTTTCCAAATTCGTGGCTTCCCTGTTTTCCTTTTTTTCTTGCTTCAATAGTGTACTAAATCTCACTTTTATGCACTAAATACCCTCACACACTTCAACTATCCTTAAATCTTCACTTTTCTCCTACAAAACTAGAGAGAACTTGAGAGAATTAGATGAATTTCGTGGTTTTCCCCATCTGATTGGAACCCTCTTCATAAAAGCTAAGGAGGAGGTCGATAAAGCGTGAGGTGTTTTCTCCTCATTCCACCCCACTTAAGCTGCTCCTCAAATTCACCAATCATATTTATTCAACTTTAGTAATAACATTTTGATTTATATTATTTTTACACAGAAAATTAAGGTGGAGGTGGAAGAAAGCATGAGGTCCATTCAAGTAGGAGGTGTCCATTCAAGTATGATGTGTTTATTCTAATAATCACTAATTAACTTAGGTTAATCTTATGATTTGAGAGTTTTATTTATTCTAACTTTCCTTCAAACCCTTCATACGCAAAACAATTTTTTTTTATCGATCACAACTTCTAATTTACCGTACCATCAAAACTAAATCACAAGATCATTGTACCATACACAAAGTGCAAGGGTGTGACAGTTTGTGTGTTCTAATAAGCCCTCAGCCAGTTTAGGTGTCGAACGAGCATTTTGGGTATCGCACCAAACATTTTTGGACATTGTACTAAAAGTTAGAATGTAGTTAGAACCTGATAAAATCCTACCAAAACACCCAATTCAAGCCCCACAGGTTTAAGGGCCAAAGACAATTTTGGGCACTGCATGAAACATTTTTGTAAGTCATACTAAAGTTTAAATATTGTTCAAACTTGCTTAAATGATACCAAACAACCCAATTTAAGGACCTCAATAGGTTTAGCTTCCTAACGAGAGTTTTGGGCAGCACAAAAAAAAATTTGTACATCGTGCGAATTTTTTTTTTTGCGGTTTGAACTTGCTCAAATTCTACCTAACAACTACTTTCATGCCCATTGACAAGTTTAAGTGCCGAACGAGCAGCGTACAAAATGTTTTCGTATGTCGTACAGAAATTTTGTGCATGGTTCAATCCTAGTCAAATAATATCAATTCAAGTCCCCTGAAGCTTTTGGTGCCTAACAAGCATTATGTTGAAAACATAAATATTTTGGTACGTTATTTGAAATTTTTGTTTTGTTGGAACTTGCTCAAATGCTACCACATGACCAGACTCGAGCATACCAAAAAGTTTTGGGGATGAACAAGCATTTCAGGCAGTTCGTGACACATTTTTTATGTTGTACAAAACATTTGTTGTAATTTAAACCTACTTAAATGCTACCAAACGACCCAACTCAAGACGCACCATAGGTTAAGGTGCCTAACAAGGATTTTGGATAGCATAAAAAAAGTTTTTGTACATCCTAAGAAAATATTTTTCTTGTTTGAAGCTGGTCAAATGCTAGCAAACAACCTAATCAAAGCAACCATATAGGTTTAGGTAACAAACTTCCATTCGGATAACATACTAAATGTTTTCCTATATCGTACAAAAAATTTACGTGTGACAAACCTGCTTAAATACTATGAAATGAGTCAAAGTGGGTTACCTCCTTTAAGATGAATCGAACACCAAATTGATTTTATGCCTGGGATTTCAATACCCAATAGACCGGCCTACCGAGCTAATCCTGAAGAAACAAAAGAAATCTAAAAACAAGTAGACGAGCTAGTAGAGAAGGGTTCATGAGAGAGAGTCTTAGTCCATGCTCGGTTCCTGTGATTTTAGTTCCAAAGAAAGATGGGAATTGGCGAATGTGTGTGGATTGTCGAGCTATCAACAAGATCACGATAAAGTATCGGCATCCTATTCCAAGGTTAGATGACATGCTTGATGAATTGCATGGTTCCTGTTTATTTTCAAAAATAGATTTAAAGAATGGATACTACCAAATACAGATGAAAGAAGAGGATGAATAGAAAACCGCTTTTAAAACTAAGTATGGTCTGTATGAGTGGTTAGTAATGCCGTTTGGATTATCTAATGCACCAAGTACTTTTATGAGATTAATGAACCATGTGCTAAGAGCTTTTATCATAAAATTTGTTGTTGTATACTTTGATGATATATTAATATATAGCAAAACCTTAGATGCACATGTTGAACATTTGAATTTGGTTTTAACTGCATTACGAGAAAATCAACTTTATGCTAACTTGAAGAAGTGCACTTTTTGCATGGATTCGGTAGTTTTTCTTGGTTTTGTTGTAGGAGCAAAAGGGATTTCGATGGATAAAGAGAAGATCAAGGCGATTCAAGAGTGGCCGAGACCAAAGAATGCAAGTGAGGTTAGGAGTTTCCATGGATTGGCAAGTTTTTATAGAAGGTTTGTTCGAGATTTTAGTACTATCGCGGCACAGTTGAATGATCTTGTTAAAAAGCATGCTGAATTCAAATGGTTAACCTTCTAAAAGATAAACTTACTAGTGCACCATTACTTGTGTTACCTAATTTTGATAAAGTATTTCAAATTGAAAGTGATGCGTCGGGAAAAGGTATTGGTGGTGTTTTAATGCAGGATTCCAAGCTAATCACTTACTTTAGTGAAAAACTTAATGGAGCTGCTTTAAATTATCCAACATATGACAAGGAGTTGTATGCTTTAGTGAGGACTCTACAAACATGACAACATTATTTGTGGCCAAAGGAATTCATTATTCATTCTGATCATGAAAGTTTGAAGCATTTGAAGTCACAAGGAAAATTACACAAGAGGCACGCCAGGTGGATGAAGTTTATTGAAACCTTTCCATATTTTATAAAGTACAAAAAAGGTAAGGAAAATATTTTTGCCGATGCATTATCTCGAAGGTACGTACTTCTAACGTCCTTATAATCTAAATTGCTTGGATTTGAATTAGTTAAAAAATTATATGAAGTCAATTTGGATTTTGGTGAAATTTGGAAATTGTGCAAAAAGATTGCATATTTAGATTATTATAGACATGATGGTTATTTGTTTAGAAAAGATAAACTTTGTGTTCCTAAATGTTTGTTGAGAGAACTATTTGTTAGGGAAACTCATGCAGGCGGTTTAATGGGACATTTTGGAGTGAGCAAAACTTTAACTGTTTTATGTGAGCACTTTTATTGGCCAAAAATGAGACATGATGTGCAAGTTATTTGTGATAAATGTATCGAGTGTAGGAAAGCTAAATAAAAAATCAAACCACACGGAAAGTATATTCCTCTTCTAGTTCCTAGTCAACCTTGGATTGATATTTCAATGGATTTTGTTATTGGTTTGCCGAAAACACAAAGTGGAAAGGATAGTATTTTCGTAGTTGTTAATAGATGGCACACTTTATTGCATGCTCAAAAACTAATGATGCTTCACATGTTGCGGATTTATTCTTTAAAGAGATTGTGCGGTTGCATGGCTTACCAAAAACTATTGTTAGTGATCGAGATGTTAAATTTTTAAGTCACTTTTTGAGAACTTTGTGGAATAAAATAGGTACTAAACTTTTATTTTCAACAGTAGCGCACCCACAAACGGATGGACAAACGTAAGTAGTTAATAGAACACTATCTACTTTGTTAAGAGCAATTATTTCTAAGAATTTAAAACAATGGGAGAAGTGTCTACCACATGTTGAATTTGCATATAATAGAGTTATTCATTCAACTACATCTTATTGACCATTTGAAATAGTGTATGGTTTTAATCCTTTAACTCCTATGGATATGCTACCCTTGCCTACTAATGAGTTTGTTAATTTTGATGGAAAGAAAAAGGTAGAATTCGTTAGAGATTGCATACAAAGGTCAGGGAGAATATAGAAAAAAAAATGAGCATTATGCGCAGCAAGCAAACAAAAGCCGAACAAAAGTCGTATTCGAGCCAGGAGATTGGGTTTGGATTCACCTAAGGAAAGAAAGATTTGCAAGTAGGAGGAAAAATAAGTTGTAACCTCGAGGAGATGGTCTTTTTCAACTGTTGGAGCAAATCAACGAAAATGCCTACAAAATTGATTTGCAAAGTGAATATGGTAATGTAAGTGCCACTTTCAATGTTAGTGACTTATGTTTTTATGATGCAGGAGATTCGAGGACGAATCTTTTCTAGGAAGGAGGGAATGATGCGGATCAAGTGATGCACAAATCAATCCCAAGAAGAAAGACCAATTGCAAGGAATTGGAGGCCCAATGACAAGGTCAAGAACCAAGAAAATGCATGAAGCGCTATGTTGTTTAGTGGAAGAAATTGAAATGAAAGAATATATTCAACATCAGGATAAAATGCTTATTATGTTAAGTGTTGAAGAAGATATTGACATCATACAAGGTGGTCAAGCACACAAGCCAAAGAGCCCAAGACAATAAAAGATATTGAATGGACAAAGGAAATAGGAAAGTACATGCAACTTTCCTTAAATCAAACTTTTACTTGACCAGCAAGAATATATTGGCAGATTCGGCAATCTTCCCAAAGTTATTTTAAAACATTTTCTTCATCAAAGTTGTAGCTGCTTTCAAGACCTTTTCGGAATGGGCTGGATCATAAAAATTGAATGGTTTTTTCAACGTCGGGTTCGGGGTCCAAATCATCCCAAAAGTTTAATTACAACATAAAAAAGTTATAACAAAAGTGGTTGGTGCTTTTACGCAAGTATCTTGTGTTAAAGCGAGTACATATAAGAGAAAGAAGGAAAAAAATGCATTTTTTGCACTAATTTTAGGGGCTGGTACTTGTATAAATGGACCCGATCCGGGTTCCGAGAGGAGCCAATCTTCGTCCTCCGATGTCAAGTGTATGTATGAGGGAAAAAAAGTAAGAAAAAATAACCATCGGAAACTTCGGTCGCTATGTGAAAACGTGAGAATGACAAGGCAATAGAAAGACATTTTGATTACTTGGTCACCAACTAAACTTTTTTTAACGTCAAGTTCGTGCTCCAAATCGTCCCAAAAATTTAATTGCAACATAAAAAAGTTATATCAAGAGTGGTTGGTTCTTTTACCCACATATCTCGTGTAAAAATGAGTACAGATAAGAGAATGAGTACAGATAATTGCAACATAAAATTGTAGGCCAGTACTCTTCATCTGTCATGATTGTAGGCTAATCGTCCCAAAATTTTAATTGTAACATAAAAAATTCATAACAAGAGTGGTTGGTGCTTTTACGCACATATCTGGTGTTAAAACAAGTACAGATAAGAGAAAGAGGGAAAAAAGAGAATTTTTTGCACTAATTTTAAGGGTTGGTTACTTGTCTGAATGGACCCGTTCCGAGCTTCGATGTCAAGTGTATGTATGAGGGGAAACAAGTAAGAAAAAATAACCATCGAAAACTTCGGTCGCTATGTGAAGACGTGAGAATGACAAGGTAATAGCAAGACATTTTGATTACTTGGACACCAAGTAAACTTTTTTCAATGTCGGGTTCGGGTTCCAAATCTTTCTAAAAGTTTAATTGCAACATAAAAATTTTATAACAACGGTGGTTGGTGCTTTTACGTTGTATATGGTATTAAAACGAGTACAGATAAGAGAAAGAGGAAAAAAAGTCATTTTTTTGCACTAATTTTAGGAGCTGGTTGCTTGTCTTAATGGACCCGTACTGAGTTCCGAGAGGAGCCACTCTTCGTCCTCCAATGTCAAGTGTATGTATGAGGGGAAACAAGTAAGAAAATTTCCAAGTAGTAAGGTTGTATGACTTCAAATACTCATGAATGAAAATGTAGAAGTTGAAGTAGGTGGAGGGAGTGTTCTTGAGATCCTGTAATATTTCCTAAGATAAAGAAGATATGAACCTAAGAAATGAATGAAAATGTGCATTGTTTTAACGACATAGCATACTCATGCTTTGCATTTTATAGTTATGCTTCTTACTAAGCTTTAGACTCATAGTTTAGGCTTTGCAATGTAGGGAATATAATGGAAGAATGAGTGCAAGTGACTGTCCAAGAAGTTAGAGCGGAAGAGTGTCCAAATGATACCGTTTATTGAGCGATGACTGATGAGGAGTGATGGATGACACATAAAAGGTATTTTATAAAAAAATGTTTTGAATGTGTAATTAAAATGTATACCCTTATTGTTGTGTGATGGATTTCAAAGCTTTGAAATGAATGTATTTTGAACTATAGTCTTCTGCTGTAAGTTTACGTTATTAAATGCTTATATATTTTAAGTTGAACTGTTTTCTTCAACTGCAAGTTAAATAGAAAAAGTTTATGCAATTTTTGATAAGGGTGAAACTCAAATCGTTATTTACAGGAAATATATGTTTTGAAATTTGACGGTTCTCCTTTTTACTATTTTTAGAAATTAAAGTAAACAAGTTTTCCACCTAAGTAAGTAAGTAAGTAAGTAAGAAATCATGTAACAGACCAATTCTCGGGTCGCTGAAGTGAGTAAGTAAGTAAGTGAGTAAGTAAATAAGTAAGTAAGAAAAGCAAGTAAGTGGTGACTCTGGAATCGGGTCGTTACAATTATGGTATCAGAGTAAAACACACACAAATAAATAAGGGAACAAAAGGATGAATGCACTGGGTTTAAGTCGGTTCTTTAGACAGCTCAATAATATTATCATTTGCATGCTTTAATGTTATAGAAGGACTAAAGTCTAGAGGTACTTATTTTAGAGTACTAACGATGTGATTGGTAATTGAAGGACTATGAGGGGAGGAAGGAGAAATATTCCAGAGGTGGGAACTAATGAGGATGCTATTAACCAACTGTCAGAGTTGGTTAACCGCCAGTTTCAACCATTGGTGCGAATGATGAATCGAGAAAAGCGAGGAAATGGACGAAATCGTAATGCTGGAGAGCTGAGCTGTGAGAGATTTAGGAAAATGAATCCTCCGTCATTTAATGGACAGTCCACAGACTCTGTGTTGGCTGAGGAGTGGATTCGTTCTTTGGAGAAGATATTTCAGTATGCAAAGATTGAGGAAGGAGAAAAAGTTAATTGTGCAACCTTCTTGCTGACTATGGATGCAAGGAATTTGTGGGATACTGTTGAGGTAACTACCAATGTTCAAGAACTATCATGGGCTCAATTCAAGAAAATTTACTATGACAAATATTTTAGTAGAGCCGATCAGAATAAAAAGAAAATGGAGTTTATGCAACTGAAGTAGTGGGGTCAGTAGCTGAATATGTGCGAAAGTTTGAAGGCCTATCAAGGTTTGCTCCACAGTTGGTGACAACCAATGAAGATAAAGATGAACAGTTTGTGCAAGGATTAAAACCAGAAATTTATAAAGGAATAAAGACTTGGAGATCAGAGGATGCTCAATATTAGAAGGTTGTTTCCAAGGCTCTAGACCTTGAGGAAGCAGAATCAAAATTGGTAAAGCAACAACCGAGAACATCCCAAAGACGGTTCTTTTGAGAAGTCCAACTGCAACTGAGTAAACAATGGCAACCAGTGCGGGGAATGAAAAGGCCAAGTGAAAGTTCGAACGAGCAAGGAAAAGGGAAGAAAGTTCAAAGTCTGGGGTCGATATTGGAATGTCCCAAGTGCGATCGGAAGCATGCGGGAGAGTGTATGGCTGGATCTTGACGTTGTTTCATATGTAATGAGATGAGATACATGGCGCGTGATTGTCCGAAGGAACCTCCAAACAAACCAGAACAGAAGAGGATAGCTGATTGTGTTTTTTGCAATGATTGATGCTGAGGAAGAGAACCATCCGGCCGTGGTGGCAGGTACATTATTAATTGATGGATCTAGTGTCTTTTCATTGATAGATACAGGAGCTACACATTCATTTATGTCTAAAGAGTTTTCTAAGAAGTTGAACCGAGTACCTGAGGTGGCAGAGCAGTTGTATGAAGTGATGCTACCTTCAGGTGACTGTCTACTATTAGATAGAGTAATTATAGATTGTAGGGTTCAAATCAATGATCGTATATTGGACGTTGAGTTCATTATAATGAAGATGAATGCATATGAAATTATTTTAGGAATGGACTGGCTGTTTCGACATTTTGCAACTATAAATTGCAGAACTAGAATAGTCAGTTTTCAACCTCCTACGTCAGATGCCTTTTATTTTCAAGCGACAGGGAATAAAAAGCAATTACCAATTGTATCGGCAGTACGGGCTTGAATATTATTAAAGGGGGGCTGTATGGGATTTCTTGCAAGTATTGTGGATTGTCGTAAGAAGCCTGATCTTAAATTGTAAGAAATTCCAGTAGTTCAGGAGTTTTCAGAAGTGTTTTTAAATAATTTACCAAGACTACTTCCTGATCGAGAAATCGAATTTGTGGTAGACGTTTACCCTGGAGCAGGACAGGTATCAAAGAATCCGTATCGAATGGCCAGCAAAAATGAACGAGTTTAAGGGGCAGTTAGAGGAGTTTTTGAGCAAGGGTTTTATACGCCCTAGTTTTTCTCCCTGGGGTGCCCTTGTTTTGTTTGTAAAGAAAAAAGACGGAATTCTAAGGATGTGTATTGACTATCATGAATTAAACAAATTGACAGTGAAGAATAAGTATTCGTTGCCTAGGATTGGTGATTTGTTTGACCAATTGCAGGGTGCACGGATATTATCAGTTAAGAGTAAAGGAGGAAGATATTCCAAAGACTTCATTCAGAACCTGATATGGACATTACGAGTTCCTGGTAATGTCGTTCGGCTTTACAAATGCTCCAGCAGCATTTATGGACCTCGTGAATAGGGTATTCCATGAGTATCTTGATAAATTTGTCATCGTGTTCATCGATGATATTCGGGTGTATTCCAAGTCGGAAGAGGAACATAAGGAGCATTTAAGTATGGTCTTAAGTATATTGAAGCAACATCAGTTATATGCCAGATTCTCTAAATGCAAATTTTGGTTAGATCGGGTGAATTTTTTGGGTCACGTGATTTCTAAAGAAGGTGTATCCGTTGATCCAGTAAAGGTGTAAGCCGTTTGTGAATGGCCACAACCAAAGAACGTAACTGAAGCGCGAAGTTTCCTTGGTCTAGCAAGGTACTATAGAAGATTTATTAAAGGATTTTCTAAGATTGCTACGCCATTGACGCAATTAACAAGGAAAAACATGAAGTTCTTGTGGTCAGAGGATTGTGAAAAGAGTTTTCAACTATTGAAGGACAAGTTAACCTCAGCACCAGTGCTAATACTTCCAATAGAAGATGTAGATTTTAGCATATTTTGTGATGCGTCGTTGATGAGATTAGGATGTGTGCTGATGCAAGAAAGTAAGGTAATTGCTTATGCATCACGACAATTGAAAGATTATGAGAAGAATTATCCTACCCATGATTTAGAGTTGGCAGCAGTAGTCTTCGCCCTAAAGATCTGGAGACATTACTTATATGGACGTCATTGTGAGATATTCACGGATCATAAGAGTCTCAAGTATCTTTTCACACATAAAGAGCTGAATCTAAGACAGCGGCGATGGTTGGAATTTGTTAAAGATTACGATTTTGAGATTAAATATCATCCAGGAAAGGCTAACGTGGTAGCTGACGCACTGAGCAGGAAGTCAGTAGCAGTGCAGTCAGAGATGATGCAAATTTTGGTAGAAATTTGTAGTGAGCTGAAAAAGGGCAGACATTGAAGTTATATCAGATCTAGCAGTACAGTTAGCTACTTTAACTGTGAGACCAAATCTGTTGGATTGAATTGGAGAAATTCAAAAGGAGGATTCAAGGTATAAGCTGTTTATAGTAGGACTGATGCAAAATTCTCATGAATTTCAATGTTCAAAGGAAGGTATACTTAAGTTTCGTGATAGGTGGTATGTTCCCCATAATGAAGAGTTAAAGAAAGAAATATTGAAGGGAGCTCATTCTTCAAAAAAATTGGTTCACCCAGGAAATACAAAGATGTATCAAGATTTGAAACAGTGTTTTTGGTGGCCGGGAATGAAAAAGGATATCGCAAAATATATTGAATCATGTGTTGTATGCCAACAGGTAAGGGCAGAACATCAGAGGCCCGCCGGAATGCTGAAGTCGTTGGTTATTCCGGAATGAAAATGGGACCACGTTTCTATTGATTTTGTAGTCGGATTGCCAACAACGATTAAAGGTCATGACAGCATTTGGGTGATTATTGATCGTTTGACAAAATCTGCTCATTTTATCCCGGTAAGGACAATTTTTTTTTGTGGAAAAGTATGTTGAACTCTATTTGCAGGAGATAATAAAATTACATGGAATTCCGGTTTCCATTGTATCTGATAGAGATCCAAAGTTTACTTCGAGATTTTTGAGGAGTTTGAACAAAGCCATGGGAACAGAGTTGGCATTTAGCACGACATTTCATCCTCAAACAGATGGCCAGACTGAGAGGACTATACATGTAACACCCGACTTTTCCAAGTACTGTAAGTTCTATCAATGTTGAATGATGAACAAAGTTATCTGATTTTAAAGGAGATAAGTTCTTTAAATGAGTTTAAGTCCTTCTAATTAAATTAAGTAGATTCATTGATGAAACTATAGCAACAAGAATTTCTTGATTTGGAGGTTCGTAGAGAAAGTTATGAGTTTTGGAAACTTACAGATTGGTAACAACAACCGGGTTAAAGATCGATAATGAGATAGTTTCGGTTTTCCCATTTTATCATGCAACCAATGAGCTTAATTGACAAAGTGGTATTCTAAGAAATTGTTGAAGACATCAAAAGGAGAATATTGATAGGTTGAACAACTCAATAGGAGTTTTGGTGAAAAAGTTATGCATTTTAGAAGTTGATGAATGAAAACTGAACTAAGGAAATGTGAACTTTTGGACGATGTTTTGTATTTCGTACATTTGATAATCTTAAACTTACAATTTGAAG
>QAOC01046524.1:51166-83232 GCA_003255005.1 Begonia fuchsioides
AAAAAATAGCTATAGAAGTCAATGGACTTACCTTTGGAGACGAATGTGCTATGTTGATTGTTTTTAAGTTAAGCATGCTATAGAGAGATATGTTTACAAATACAGCATGAAATGTTATTAAGCATTGCACGAAAGTATCATGCATCATGTTTTATAAAGAATACGAAAATGTTTTCAAGCATGGTTTTCAAATGTCGCCCAACGATTGATGAGCGTGGTATAGAACACTCTCATCATTCATGCATGAATTGTACATAAAGGTTAAGAAACAAATCCGTGAGGGGATGGCGATACGTAATGCCCGAACGGACAGAAATTAAGAAATGCTATGAAACACCTCCGTGAGGGGATGGCGATACGTAACGCCCAAGCGGACAAGTGTTATGAAACAGATTTGCGAGGGGATGGCGATACGTAACGCCCAAACGGATAAAAGTTAAGAAAATGTCAATGAAATGTTAAGAAATAAATGAATATGCATGTTTTATGAAAAGTTCATGATCATGTTAGGCATGATGTAGGTGATGAAGAAGAAGTTGAGGGTGATAACCCTCCATGTTTAATGTAGAATTTTCAGATCGGGATGATGACATTCCACGCTGAAGGTTTGAATCGTTAAGTGTCGACCCGTGGGAGATGTATGAAAACGAACAAGTACATGTTTTGAAAAGTTTATATATGTGTAAATAAAACGTTTTAAGTACTTAGTTTTGCTGAATACAATGTTATGTAAGAAATGTTTTGCAATGTATGTTGTATAACTTAATATTATTGACCACTACGATTTACGTTTTAAGTACATAGTTTAAGTTTTGTATGCATTTTATGAAGTAAAGTAAGTGACCAAATATTACATATGATTTTCCTCTTAAGATTACTATTTTATTACTTACGTAAGGAGGATGTGACAATACAAATCCTCGAGGATATGTTGCGTGCATGTGTTATGGATTTTCAGAAGTCATGGAGTATGTTATTACCACTAGTGGAATTCTCGCATAACAACAGTTATCAATCGTCTATTGGTATGGCCCCATTTGAAGCGTTGCATGGAGGGAGATGTAGGTCTCCATTATTTTGGAATGATGCCGGAGAAATTAAAATCTACGGACCTGAAATGATACAACAAATAATAGAACAAGTGAAAACCATACAACAAAGAATGAAGGCTGCCCAAGATCGTCAGAAAAGCTATGCAGATCGGCGACGAAGAAGCCACCTGGGAAAGAGAACAAGAAATGAAGGAAAAGTGTCCATAGATGTTTGAAGTCTAAATTTTGAAGACAAAATTTTTGTTAAGGAGGGTAGAATGTAACAACCCTCGTTTATTTTAAGAATTATGATTTTAAAATGAAAGTGTTTAAGATTTTTCTTTATGAATGTTGGTTATGATTATGAATAATTGGAAGAAGGATACTCTGTCTGGGGTGTATCACACCGTGCACCGGCCCAAGTGTTTGGGTTTGATTGGTGTTTGTTTGAAGTCCATTGTTTGATGGTTGCTAGGTTTAAGTAAAGTAATTAAGTAAGTTGGGTTAAATACACTAAAGGATTACCTTAAAAGTTAGTTTTGGTCAATCCCAGAATGTAAGAAGGGTCGACACAATTGAGATTTTCGGTCGACCCCAGGATCGAAGAGGGGTCGACACAAAGAATAGTTTTGGTCGACCCCAGGATTGAAGAGGGGTCGACAAAATTGTGTACTTTTGGTCGACCCCAGGATTTAAGAGGGGTCGACACAACTGAATACCTTAGGTCGACCCAAGGATTTAGGAGGGGTCGACACAATAGGACCTCCGGAACGCTTTCGGTCGACCCCAGGATCGAAGAGGGGTCGGCACAACTAGAACTTTTGGTCGACACAACAGACAAGCGGTTGACACATTCATACATGCCATTGAAAAGTCAGTCAAAACTTGGAGGAATCCGATTGGTGGACATAAAGGAAAGATTAATTTTTGTTTAGTTAAGGAAAAGAAGGCATGGTCTGCCATTTCTCTACTAGAACGACCTCTTCTCCTTATCTATTTACTCAAAGCTCTCACGGCTTGATAAGGGAGAGGGAGATTGAGAAAGAAAAGAAGTTCTGTGAGATAAAGTAGATAGGAAAGAGAGATATCTCAGAGGAGAGGAGGAAAACTCTGAAGTTTTTGTGAAGCTGAGGTTCAAGGTAATATTTTCTATCCTCTTAAGTTCTTCTAAGTTCAGTGATCTTAAAATGATCGTATTCTTTGGATTGGTGAATAAATATGAATGATTTCATGTTAATTGCTGTGAAATTAGTTAAGTATGAACAAAGTTAGAGTTCTGAATATTCGGTCGATAAGTAGTAGGAATTGAAGTTTATGTCCTTACTAAGAGTTAGAGTAAACTCTTAGACTGATTTATAGCCGTTAAAAAGTCATGGACGTCGCATTTCAGTGTACGGAAACTGCGGAGAGTTTGGGTCGACCTATTCTCGATTTAAAAATGCGACGTCTTTGTTTGGTCGACATGGGTCGACCCTTTACAGTTTGGGTCGACCCAATCGGGGTTCAAACAATGAATGCCCTCTATTTTGTCCAATTAAGTCGACATGAGTTAGTTTTTTGAATTTTGTGTCTTCTAAGAAGTTATAGTAGACCCCTTAAGGAAAAATTTGACACATTAATCATCAAGAATGGATCTTTAACAAGGAATTTATAGTCATTAGAAGTTTAAATAGAAAGTTAAGACTTTATGCAAATTCTGATCCGTATATGATTTATATATTTAGGTCATTTATTGGATTTAAAAGTTGCTCAAGTGGATTAATTCAAGAAAGCAGCTAAGGTAAGTTAGCATTAAGATTATTTGGCCTTTAAGTGGGACTACATTGCAAAGATTAGGATGATTGTTTGATGTGTGCTGCATGTTTGTTGCATGACATGTTTGGTGATGAATGCTTATTTCCATGTTATGTGATGTGATTTAAGTGATGTTTTCATGTTCATATGGTCATGCATCATAGTTTTACAAAATGTCTACGAACTATTTTCATGCATGGTTTTACAACGTAGTTGGAGGTAAACGAGATATGATTGGTGGTATGGGACGCAAATTATGTTTCGTCTCCGATGAATTAAGAACTTGAATATCAGAACAGTAAAGTAAAATAAATGGTTATTACAGGCTTGAGCACTCCAAGTAGTAAGGTAGTGAGCTCACAATCAGTAGAAGTTGAAGTAGGTGGATGGAGTATTCTTGAAATCCTGTAATATTTCCAAAGATAAAGAAGATATGAACCTAAGAAACGTGAATGAAAATGTGCGTTGTTTTAACGACATAGCATACTCATGCATTGCATTTTATAGTTATGCTTCTTACTGAGCTTTAAGCTCATAGTTTAGGCTTTGCAATGTATGGAATAAAATGGAAGAATTGGTGCAAGTGACTGACCAAGAAGTTAGAACAGAAGAGTCTCCAAATGATACCGTTTATTGAGCGATGACCGATGTGGAGTGATGTATGAAACACACAAGTTATTTTATAAAAAAATGTTTTGAAGATGTAATTAAAATGTATACCCTTATTTTTTGTGTGAATGTATTTTGAACTATATTCTTCCGCTGTAAGTTTACGTTATTAAATGCTTATATATTTTAAGTTGAACTATTTTCTTCAACTGCAAGTTAAATAGAAAAAGTTTATGCAATTTTTGATAAGGGTGGAACTCAAATCGTTATTTACTGGAAATATATGTTTTGAAATTTGACGGTTCTCCTTTTTACTATTTTTAGAAATTAAAGAAAACGAGTTTTCCACCTAAGTAAGTAAGCAAGTAAGTAAGAAATCATGTAACAGACAAGTTCTCGAGTCGTCGAAGTCAGTAAGTAAGTAACTAAGTATGAAAAGCAAGTAAGTGGTGACTCTGGAATCGGGTCGTTACAATTATGGTATCAGAGCAAAACACACACAAATAAATAAGGGAACAAAAGGATGAGTGCACTGGGTTTAAGTCAGTTCTTTAGACAGCTCAATAATATTATCATTTGCATGCTTTAATGTTATAGAAGGACTAAAGTCTAGAGGTACTGATGTGCCACTGTTGGCACAAATTGAAGAAGACCCTGGACGAATCATCACAAGGAGCCAGACTCGCAAATTGACTAACTTGTTTGCTCGTTTTGTAGGTAAATATTTGGAGAATGTAGAAGATAAAGAAGCTACCCAGAAGGACGAGGAATTGCCATACCATTTGATTACTTGGCAGCAAGATAATTGGTCCAGCCAAGCCATCGGAATATTGAGCACAACGGCGGTCGAACTGATCCACCCTTGATGACCAACTCACACGTTTTGTTTTTGTCCTCCACCATGTTTTAAGACCAAGCATGAGGTGGAGAGCTGCTTCTGGGTCCCACAATCTCTTTTGCAGCCACTATTTTAGTACTACTAAATTACCTCCTTTTTTAGCCAATCAGATGAAAGCTTGCAAGCCACCTTTTTGTTGCCTTATATCCAATCCGTTTTCACATTAAATTTCAGCCATCCCTTGATAAGCTTTCAGCCTTTTATCACATTTTCCTCATCCAATCAGATTTCAACAAAATCCCTGCAAGCCCACCATCTTTGCAGCCATTTAGTAAAAGGCTTTCATCCTTCTTATCACCTCCAACTCTTCCAATCACGTGGGAACATGCAACCTGCCAGCCCACAATGGGAGGAAACCATCTATGAGCATTCACACTACTTTTTCATCTGAAAAATACTTTGCAGCATACTTTTGTTTACATGTTTTAATTAGAATTTTGGGAATAACGTGATGGCTGTAATTCAGAGGCTATATAAGCCTTCCTTAGCTCATTTTGTAGGGGGTTGTTGAGCTTATAATATCCAGAGCATTTGCTGCTTTTAGTTTGTTGAGGAGTCCTCCAAACAGCCTTGCATTTCACCCGGTGAGTAATATCCGTGTGTTTGTAAGTTTTACTATCTTGTTACTAGTTGTGAAATTAGTAACTTGCTACAATCTTCTCCACTTCGTGCAAGAGGGATACAAGTGTAAGATTGTAGAGTTTGTTCTTTGTTTCGTCAATTCTACATCGTTCGTGTTGTGTCGTTCGATATCGTTGGCACATCAGGTACTTATTTTAGAGTACTAACGATGTGATTGGTAATTGAAGGACTATGAGGGGAGGAAGGAGAAATATTCCAGAGGTGGGAACTAATGAGGATGCTATTAACCAACTGTCAGAGTTGGTTAACCGCCAGTTTCAACAATTGGTGCGAATGATGAATCGAGAAAAGCGAGGAAATGGACGAAATCGTAATGCTGGAGAGCTGAGCTGTGAGAGATTTAGGAAAATGAATCCTCCTTCATTTAATGGACAGTCCACAGACCCTGTGTTGGCTGAGGAGTGGATTCGTTCTTTGGAGAAGATATTTCAGTATGCAAAGATTGAGGAAGGAGAAAAAGTTAATTGTCCAACCTTCTTGCTGACTATGGATGCAAGGAATTTGTGGGATACTGTTGAGGTAACTACCAATGTTCAAGAACTATCATGGGCTCAATTCAAGAAAATTTACTATGACAAATATTTTAGTAGAGCCGATCAGAATAAAAAGAAAATGGAGTTTATGCAACTGAAGTAGTGGGGTCAGTAGCTGAATATGTGCGAAAGTTTGAAGGCCTATCAAGGTTTGCTCCATAGTTGGTGACAACCAATGAAGATAAAGATGAACAGTTTGTGCAAGGATTAAAACCAGAAATTTATAAAGGAATAAAGACTTGGAGATCAGAGGATGCTCAATATTAGAAGGTTGTTTCCAAGGCTCTAGACCTTGAGGAAGCAGAATCAAAATTGGTAAAGCAACAACCGAGAACATCCCAAAGACGGTTCTTTTGAGAAGTCCAACTGCAACTGAGTAAACAATGGCAACCAGTGCGGGGAATGAAAAGGCCAAGTGAAAGTTCGAACGAGCAAGGAAAAGGGAAGCAAGTTCAAAGTCTGGGGTCGATATTGGAATGTCCCAAGTGCGATCGGAAGCATGCAGGAGAGTGTATGGCTGGATCTTGACGTTGTTTCATATGTAATGAGATGGGATACATGGCACATGATTGTCCGAAGGAACCTCCAAACAAACCAGAACAGAAGAGGATAGTTGGTCAGGTTTTTTGCAATGATTGATGCTGAGGAAGCGGACCATCCGGCCGTGGTGGCAGGTACATTATTAATTGATGGATCTAGTGCCTTTTCATTGATAGATACAGGAGCTACACATTCATTTATGTCTGAAGAGTTTTCTAAGAAGTTGAACCGGGTACCTGAGGTGGCAGAGTAGTTGTATGAAGTGATGCTACCTTCAGGTGACTGTCTACTATTAGATAGAGTAATTATAGATTGTGGGGTTCAAATCAATGATCGTATATTGGACGTTGAGTTCATTATAATGAAGATGAATGCATATGAAATTATTTTAGGAATGGACTGGCTGTTTCGACATTTTGCAACTATAAATTGCAGAACTAGAATAGTCAGTTTTCAACCTCCTACGTCATATGCCTTTTATTTTCAAGCGACAAGGAATAAAAAGCAATTACCGATTGTATCGGCAGTACGGGCTTGTATATTATTAAAGGGGGGCTGTATGGGATTTCTTGCAAGTATTGTGGATTGTCGTAAGAAGCCTGATCTTAAATTATAAGAAATTCCAGTAGTTTAGGAGTTTTCAGAAGTGTTTTTAAATGATTTACCAAGACTACCTCCTGATCGAGAAATCAAATTTGTGGTAGACGTTTACCTTGGAGCAGGACCGGTATCAAAGAATCCGTATTGAATGGCTCCAGGAGAAATGAACGAGTTGAAGGGGCAGTTAGAGGAGTTGTTGAGCAAGGGTTTTATACGCCCTAGTTTCTCTCCCTGGGGTGCCCTTGTTTTGTTTGTAAAGAAAAAGGACGAAACTCTAAGGATGTGTATCGACTATCGTGAATTAAACAACTTGACAGTGAAGAATAAGTATCTGTTGCCTAGGATTGATGATTTGTTTGATCAATTGCAGGGTGCACGAGTATTTTCCAAGATTGACTTGCGGTCAGGATATTATCAATTAAGAGTAAAGGAGGAAGATATTCCAAAGACGTGGGAATGACATGTAAACCTTTTTCAATGTCGGGTTCGGGCTCAAAATCATCCTAAAAGTTTAATTGTAACATCAAAAAGTTATAACAAGAGTGGTTGGTGCTTTTACGCACGTATTTGGTGTTAAAACGAGTACAGATAAGAGAAAGAGGCAAAAAAAAGGCATTGTTTCGCATTAATTTTAGGGGCTGGTTACTTGTTTGAATGGACCCGTTCTGGGTTCTGAGAGGAGCCAATCTTTGTCCTCCAATGTCAAGTGTATGTATAAAAGGAAACAAGTAAAAATAATAACAATCGGAAACTTCGGTCGCTATTTGAAGACCTGGGAATGACAAGATAATAGCAAGACATTTTAATAAACTTGGTCATGAAGTAAACTTTTTTCAACGTCGGGTTCGGGGTCCAAATCGTCCCAAAATTTTAATTGCAACATAAAAAAATTATAACAAGAGTGGTTGGTGCTTTTACGCACGTATCTGGTGTTAAAACAAGTACATATAAGAGAAAGAGGGAAAAAAACATTTTCTGCGCTAATTTTATGGGCTGGTTACTTGTTTGAATGGACCCGTTATGGGTTCCCAGAGGAGCCAATCTTTGTCCTCCAATGTCAAGTGTATGTATGAGAGGAAACAAGTAAGAAAAAATAACCATCGGAAACTTCGGTCGCTATGTGAAGAACTGGGAATGACAAGATAATAGCAAGGCATTTTAATAATTGTGGTCACGAAGTAAACTTTTTTCAACGTCGGGTTCGAGGTCAAAATCGTCCCAAAAGTTTAATTGCAACATAAAAATGTTATAACAAGAGTGATTGGTGCTTTTAAGGACATATCTGGTGTTAAAACGAGTACAGATAACAGAAAGAGGGAAAAAACAAATATTTTTTTGCACTAATTTTATGGGCTGGTTACATGTCTGAATGGATCTGTTACGGATTTTGAGAGGTGCCGATCTTCATCATCAGATGTCAAGTGTATCTATGAGGGGAAACGAGTAAGAAAAAATAACCATCGGAAACTTCGCTCGCTATGTAAAGTTTTGGAAATGACAAGGTAATAGCATGGCATTCAATTACTTTGTCACCAAGTAAACTTTTTTCGACGTCGGGTTCGGGCTACAAATCGTCCCAATATTTTAATTGCAACATGAAAAAGTTATAACATGAGTAGTTGGTGCTTTTACGGACGTATCTAGTTTTAAAATGAGTACATATAAGAGAGAGAGTGAAAAAAAGTATTTTTTTTGCACTAATTTTAGGGGCTGGTTACTCTTCTAAATGGACCTATTCCGGGTTTCGAGAGAAGCCAATCATCTTCCTCCGATGTGAAGTGTATGTATGAGGGGAAACAAGAAGGAAAAATAACCATCGGAAGCTTCGGTCGCTATGTGAGGACGTGGCAATGATAAGGTAATAGCAAAGAATTTTGATTACACGGTTACCCAGTAAACTTTTTGCAACGTCGTGTTCGAGCTCCAAATCATCTCAAAAGTTTTATTACAACATAAAAAAGTTATAGCAAGAGTGTTTGGTGCTTTTACGCACGTATCTGGTGTTAAAACGAGTATAGATAAGAGAAAGAGGAAAAAAGATGCATTTTTTTGCATTAATTTTATGGGCTGGTTACTTATTTGAATGGACCCGTTCTTGGTTTTGAGATGAGCCAATCTTTGTCCTCGGCTGTCAATTGTATGTATGAAGGGAAACTGATGTGATTCCAGCTACCTACAAAGTCAAGCAAAAGAGCCCAAACATATTTCAATGCAATGGAGGATTGAAGAATATGAATGAAGGTGTTACATTCCATAAATCACGTTATAAAGTTGACCTCCGAGCATTAATGGGCATCTTCGAAAGACTTCCATCCATTATTTGGAAACGTGTTCTGCACAAGAATCGTAGCTAACTTTAAGAGCTTTTTGGAATGGGCTGGATCATAAAAATCAGACGTCGTTTGGCTGGCAAAATATACAATACCAAATATTTTGCAGAATCAAGAATCTTAACAGATTTGAGAAAAATCTTCCCAAAGATATTTTAGTTTTATAATATCTTTCTATTTCCTATTTTAGTTAGGATTTATGTAGCCTATTTAAAGGCATCCAAGTTATTGTAAAAGACACAACTTTTATGATTAATTCACCTTGAGTGTTTTGGAGAGATTTTCTCTTTGGTTCTTTGCGAAGAACTCGATCTTCATCAAGTTAATTCTTGATAGATCAAATTTGATAGCTTTGGTTCTTACCGACAAGTTTGGTCTGGGTCAAGCTCCTTGTTTGATAACTTAGGTTCCGTCGGCAAGGTTCGATTGGGGTCAAGTTCCTCGTACTTGATTCAAAGGCGATCCAGGTATCTTTTTCCGCATTGTTGAAGGGTCTCGGGTTTGATATACCCGTGGTTCTCATCATTTGGTATCAGAGCTTTGGTTCCTTTATTCAAGTTTCTATCTTTATTTTTTTCTTATTCTTTTCTCACCCCGAATTTCGTTTTTGAAATTCTTCTTTTCATATTAAATAAAAAAAAATCAGTACGAAGAAAGTATTTGTATCTTTCTTGCAAAAGGCAAAATCTCTTAAAAAAAAAAAGCCGAGTACTTTGTTATTTCTTACATGATGAGTTATGGAAGGAAAATATTTCCGAGACCCTTTTGCTTGTTTTTGTAGGCCGCTGGAATCACATCATTCCCTCCTTCCTCGAAGAGATTCGTCCTCGAATCTCCAGGATCATACACAAAGAAATCCAAAACAACAAATAGGTTAAATGTGTTTGGAAAGTCTAAATCCTTAGAACAAACATTATGTTTTTCTTCCTTGACCAACATGTAAAGAATTTCATCATGTTCTTCGTTGATGTCGCCTTTGTTTTGAACTCCAACTTTGAATTCTTTTGGGTTATTGATGAACATCTCCATCGGTTCCATAATCACATGGATTTCTTGGATTGTTTCTTCCATTGTGAAAGTGTCACCTTCTTGTAGAATTTCAACTGCAAAGTTTAGTTCTTTGAGAAGAAAACTAAACTCTTCGATTGCAGGTTCTTTTGGTTGATGCACTTTGCTTGTTGCTTCTTGTTTAATTTCAAGTATAGACATTAGTTTATTTTGAAGAAAACTAACCTCTTCATTCATGTCCTCTTCAATTTCCGGTTCTTTACTTTGTTGCTCTTTGAGTGTAGAATCTTCTTGTTGAATGTCAACTTTTACAGTATCCTTTTGATCAAAACTAATGTCCTCTTTGATGATCTCTTCGGTTTCAGATTTTATTGCCGGTTGCTCTTGAATAGTTGATTCTTGCGTGTGCTCATTGATATTTTCTTTCATCTCTTGATCTTTCATTGCTTGCAATTGTTTTCTCGATTTTTCTTTGCATATTTCTGTGTACATTTGAAAAATTGGACTTTCCTCGAAAGTTTTGCGGTCTACTCGAAAAGGAGTAAAACTGCCTTGCTTAGTCATCAAATCTATTAGTCTTTCAACTTCTTTTGTGGCTTCTTTCGACTCTTCAATTGCTCTCCGTTGCTCGTGTCTTGCTTTTTGCCGTTCGTATATTTCCTTATCAATCTTAAGTTGCCTTTGTCGATAACGTTCTTCAGCAGATTCTTCTTCGCTTATGTATTCCTTCGGAAATATTTTCCTTCCATAACTCATCATGTAAGAAATAACAAAGTACTCGGCTTTTTTTTAAAGAGATTTTGCCTTTTGCAAGAAAGATACAAATACTTTCTTCGTACTGATTTTTTTTTTTTAATATGAAAAGACGAATTTCAAAAACGAAATTCAGGGTGAGAAAAGAATAAGAAAAAAATAAAGATAGAAACTTGAATAAAGGAGCCAAAGCTCTGATACCAAATGATGAGAACCACGGGTATATCAAACCCGAGACCCTTCAACAATGCGGAAAAAGATACCTGGATCGCCTTTGAATCAAGTACGAGGAACTTGACCCCAATCGAACCTTGCCGACGGAACCTAAGTTATCAAACAAGGAGCTTGACCCAGACCAAACTTGTCGGTAAGAACCAAAGCTATCAAATTTGATCTATCAAGAATTAACTTGATGAAGATCGAGTTCTTCGCAAAGAACCAAAGAGAAAATCTCTCCAAAACACTCAAGGTGAATTAATCATAAAAGTTGTGTCTTTTACAATAACTTGGATGCCTTTAAATAGGCTACATAAATCCTAACTAAAATAGGAAATAGAAAGATATTATAAAACTAAAATATCTTTGGGAAGATTTTTCTCAAATCTGTTAAGATTCTTGATTCTGCAAAATATTTGGTATTGTATATTTTGCCAACCAAACAACGTCTGATTTTTATGATCCAGCCCATTCCGAAAAGGTCTTGAAAGCAGCTACAACTTTGATGAATAAATTATTTTAAAATAACTTTGGGAAGATTGTCGAATCTGCCAATATATGCTTGCTGGTCAAGTAAAAGTTTGATTTAAAGAAAGTTGCATGTACTTTCATATTTCCTTTGTCCCTTCAATATCTTGTATTAGGCTTGGGCTCTTGGGCTTGTTTTTGTAGGCCGCTGGAATCACATCAGAAACAAGTAAGAAAAAATAATCATCGGAAACTTCGGTCGCTATGTGAAGGCGTGAGAATGACAAGGTAATAACAATGTATTTTGATTACTTGGTCGCCAAGTAAACTTTTTTTATCCTCTGGTTCAGGCTCCAACTATTCCCAAAAGTTTAATTGCAACATATAAAAGTTATAATAAGAGTGGTTGGTGCTTTTACGGACGTATCTAGTGTTAAAACAAGTACAGATAAGAGAAAGAGGGAAAAAAACCTTTTTTTGCAATAATTTTAGGGGCTCGTTACTTGTCTGAATGGACCCGTTCTGGGTTTCGAGATGAGTCAATCTTTGTCCTCCGATGTCAAGTGTATGTATGAGTGGAAACAAGTAAGAAAAAAAAACATCGGAAACTTTGGTCGCTATGTGAAGACGTGGGAATGACAAGGTAATAACAAGACATTTTGATTACTTGGTCACCAAGTCAACTTTTTTCAACGTTGAGTTTGGGCTCCAAATCATCCCAAAAGTTTAATTGCTACATAAAAAAGTTATAACAAGAGTGGTTGGTCTTTTTACGAACGTAACTTGTGTTAAAACTAATACAGATAAGAGAAAGAGGGAAAAAGTCATTTTTTGCACTAATTTTAGGGGTTGGTTATTTGTCTTAATGGACCAGTTATGGGTTTAGAGAGGCGCCAATCTTCGTCCTCTGATGTCAAGTTTATGTATTAGGGGAAACAAGAAAGTAAAAATAACCATCGGAAACTTCAGTTGCTATGTGAAGGCGTGAGAATGACAAGGTAATAGCAAAACATTTTTTATTACTTGGTCACCAAGTAAACATTTTCCAACATCGTGTTCGGGCTCCAAATCATCCCAAAAGTTTAATTGCAACATAAAAAAGTTATAACAAAAGTTGTTGGTGCTTTTACGGAAGTATATGCTGTTAAAACAAGTACAGATAAGAGAAAGAGGTAAAAAATGCATTTTTTGCACTAATTTTAGGAGTTCGTTACTTGTTTGAATTGACCCGTTTCGGGTTCCGAGAGGAGCCAATAATCGTCCTCCAATGTCAAGTGTATGTATGAGGGGAAACGAGAAAGAAAAAATAACCATCGGAAACTTCGGTCGCTATGTGAAGACGTGGGAATGACAAGGTAATAACAAGACATTTTGATTACTTGGTCACCAAGTAAACTTTTTTCAACGATAGGTTCAGCTCCAAATCATCCCAAAATTTTAATTGCAACATAAAAAAGTTATAACAAGAGTGGTTGGTGCTTTTACGAACGTATCTGTTGTTAAAACGAGTACAGATAAGATAAATAGGGAAAAAAAGACATTGTTTCCCACTAATTTTAGGGGGTGGCTCTTTGTCTGAATGGATCCATGACAGGTTACGAGAGGAACAAATCTTGGACCTCAGAAGTCAAGTGTATGTATGAGGGGAAATGAGTAAGAAAAAATAAACATCGGAAACTTCGGTCGCTATGTGAAAATGTGGGAATGACAAGGTAATAGCAAGACATTCTGATTACTTGGTCACCAAGTAAACTTTTTTTAACGTCGGGGTTGGGCTCCAAATCGTCCAAAAAGTTTAATTTCCATATAAAAATGTTATAACAATAGTAGTTGGTATTTTTACGGACATATCTGGTGTTAAAACAAGTACAGTAAGAGAACGAGGAAAAAACATGCATTTTTTGGCACAAATTTTAGGAGCTGGTTACATGTCTGAATGGATCCGTTACGGGTTCCAAAAGGAGCCAATCTGCGTCCTCAGATGTCAAGTGTATCTATGAGGCGAAACAAGTAAGAAACTTTTGTCGCTATGTGAAGACGTAAGAATGACATGGTAATAACAAAGAATTTTGTTACTTCGTCACCAAGTAAAATTTTTTCAACGTCTTGTTCGGGCTCCAAATCATTCCAAAAGTTTAATTGCAAAATAAAAACGTTATAACAAGAGTGATTGTGATGAGAACCACGGGTATATCAAACCCGAGACCCTTCAACAATGCGGAAAAAGATACCTGGATCGCCTTTGAATCAAGTACGAGGAACTTGACCCCAATCGAACCTTGCCGACGGAACCTAAGTTATCAAACAAGGAGCTTGACCCAGACCAAACTTGTCGGTAAGAACCAAAGCTATCAAATTTGATCTATCAAGAATTAACTTGATGAAGATCGAGTTCTTCGCAAAGAACAAAAGAGAAAATCTCTCTAAAACACTCAAGGTGAATTAATCATAAAAGTTGTGTTTTTTACAAAACTTGGATGCCTTTAAATAGGCTACACAAATCCTAACTAAAATAGGAAATAGAAAGATATTATAAAACTAAAATATCTTTAGGAAGATTTTTCTCAAATCTGTTAAGATTCTTGATTCTGCAAAATATTCGGTATTGTATATTTTGCCAGCCAAACGACGTCTGATTTTTATGATCCAGCCCATTCCAAAAAGCTCTTAAAGTTAGCTACCATTCTTGTGCAGAACACGTTTCGAAATAATGGATGGAAGTCTTTCGAAGATGCCCATTAATGCTCGGAGGTCAACTTTATAACGTGATTTATGGAATGTAACACCTTCATTCATATTCTTCAATCCTCCATTGCATTGAAATATGTTTGGGCTCTTTTGCTTGACTTTGTAGGTAGCTGGAATCACATCAGATTGGTTCTTTTACGCTTGTATCTGGTATTAAAATGAGTACAGATAAGAGAAAGAGGGAAAAATGTCTTTTTTGCACTTATTTTAGGGGCTGTTTTCTTATTTGAATGGAACAGTTATGGGTTTCAAGAGGAGCCAATCTTCGTCCTCGGCTAGCAATGTATGTATGAGGGGAAACAAGTAAGAAAAAATAACTATCGGAAACTTTGGTCGCTATGTGAAGACGTGGAATGACAAGATAATAGCAAGAGATTTTGATTACTTGGTCACCAAGTATTCTTTTTTCAACGTCGGGTTTGGGCTCCAAATCATCCCAAAAGTTTAATTGCAACATAAAAAACTTATAACAAGAGTGGTTGGTGCTTTTACGTACATATCTCAGGTTAAAACGAGTACAAATAAGAGAAAAGGGGAAAAATGCATTTTTTGCATTAATTTTAGGGGCTCGTTACTTTTCTGAGCGACAAATCCCTAAGTTCTAAGTTGTACGCTTTAAGCTCTAACCATATGCCCTAAGACTTAATATCTAAGCCCAAGGCACTAACCCCTATGCTTTAAGCCATAAGTCCTAAGTCCAAAGCACAAATCCCAGAGCCTTAAACCTAAAGTTCTAAAGCCTAAGCACTAAGCCCCAAGAACAATGCCCCAAACCCCAAGCCTTACGCCATAAGCCTAGATCCCTATACATTAAAATCATAGTTCTAAGCCCTAAGCCTAAAAGCCTAAGCCCTAAGCAAAAAACCCTAAACTTTAAACTTTAAGTCCTAAGCCAAAAACCCTAAGCTTTAAACCTTAAGTCGTAAGCCTTAAACCCTAAGCACTAAGCCTCAAGCCTGAAGCGATAATCCCAAAGCATTAAGTCCTAAGTCCTAATCCCAAATAACTTTGCCCTAAGCCCTAAGTCCTAAGTCATAAGCCTACGGCTAATGCCAATAAGTTTGTACAACTTTTGAAAACTTTAATTCCACATCCCAAAATAATCATTCGTCACCTTAACAAACCAAGGGCTTGAATTGAGTACCTGGTTTCCTCAGAGAAGGTTTGGCTGACACATAAAAAGTTTATATGACGTATAAAACATTTTTGTGGAAACAAATGTTTTGTTTGGCATCTTAACCATTGTTTTGGCACCTTAACCAATTGAAGTGTAACAACCCTCGTTATTGTCATTATGATTTTAAAAGGAAACTGTTTTGAAATCTGTTATTTACGAATAGGCTTAGAGTTTTTGGAGATTAGGTCAAATCTTATCACGAATTAGCGTTTATAACCTTCGTAAGAGTTAAATTAGACTCTTGGAGTGATTTGTTACCGTTAGAATCACCCAATTCGGAGTTACGTAGAAAAAGTTATGGGCGTCGCAAGTCAGTGCACGGACGAGTGGTCGACATAAGTCACTCTCGGGAAACAAGTTCGGTCGACACAACGAACGAGCGGTCGACATAAGTCACTCTCGGGAAACAAGTTCGGTCGACACAACGAACGAGCGGTCGACATAAGTCACTTTCGGGAATTCATTATGTCGACATAAGTCGACTTATGTCGACATAAGTTGGAAAAGTCAGCCAACACGTGGACGATTTTTATTGATGGACTTGAAAGGATTATTGATTTTGTTTGATAAAAGACATAAAAGGGGTGAGGGCTGTCATTATTCACCCCCAAGCCACGATTTTCTCCCACCCACGATCATTTCTTCCATTCTCCCTCTCCCGATCTCCTACTCTAGCCCAAAAAGAAAGTGAGATCCACCAAAGAAAAGAGGGCTGTGAAGAAAAAAGTGAGTGAGTGGGTTATTATCAAGGTATTGAAGAAGGAGACCCAAGCAAATTCGTGGAAGCTTAAGTTCAAGGTACTTTTCCATCCTTTGAAGTTATTTAAGTTCAGTAAGGATAATATGATGGTTTTGGTTGAATTGATGGGTGAAAATGGAAGATTTCATGTTGAATGTGCGAAATCGGTTAAGTATGAACAGAGTTAGGGTTTTTTTAATATTCGGTCACAATGTTGCCCGAATTGGAGTTTAAACCCTTTATAAGAGTTAAAGTAGACTCATAGAGTGATCTATAGCCGTTGGAATCACTTGATTTGGAGCTTTGTAGATGAAGTTATGGGTTTTACAAGTTAGTAGGAAAAACTGGGAAAACTTATGTCGACATCACGTGGGTTATGTCGACCGAAGTTTGATTTCCAGAAAGCATGCTCTCTGTTTTGTCACTTCGGTCGACCCATTCTTGGGTTATGTCGACCGAACACTCATTGGCACCTTATGATACGTTAGTTTTCTGAACTTGGTGTCTTCTAAGAAGTTGAAGTAGACCCTTTAAGGATTAATTTGACACCCATAGCATCACGAATGGATCAATATAGAGGAAGTTAAAGTTTTATGAAGTTAGAATAGGAAACAAACGTTAAGAATTAAGATACGTTATCGAAGTTCTGACTTTTGAATGATTTATATGCTTAGGTCATCTATTGGATTAAAAAGGGGATTCAAGAGGATTAATTGAAGTTAGCTACAAAGGTAAGTTAGCATTTAAGATTATTTGGCCCTTAAGTGGGACTACATTGCAAAGATTGGGATGATTGTTTGATGTGTGTTGCATGCTTGATTGTATGATATGTTTGGTGATGAATGTTTATTTTCATGTTATGTAATGTGATTTAAGAGATGTTTTCATAGTTACATAGTCATGCATCATAGTTTTGAAAAATGTCTACGAACTATTTTCATGCATGTTTTACAACGTAGTTGGAGGTAGCGAGATATAATTGGTGGTATGGGACGCTAATTATGTTTCGTCTCCGATGAATTAAGAACTTGAATATCAGAAAGTACAGTAAAGAAAATGGTTATTACAGGCCTGAGCACCCCAAGAAGTAATGTAGTGAGCTCACGATCAGTAGAAGTTGAAGTAGGTGAAGGGGGTGTTCTTGAGATCCTGTAATATTTCCAAAGATAAAGAAAACATGAAACCTAAGAAACGTGAATGTGATTGTTTTAACGACATAGCATACTCATGCATTGCATTTTATAGTTATGCTTCTTACTGAGCTTTAGGCTCATAGTTTAGGCTTTGCAATGTAAGAAATATAATGGAGGGAAGTGAACCGATGACCGATCAAGAAGTTAGAACAGAGGAGTGTCCAAATGAGACCGTTTATTGAGCAATGACCGACGGGGAGTGATGCACGACATGCACAGATGTTTTATAAAAATCTTTTGAATGTTTTGAAGATGTGATTAAAATGTATACCCTTATTTTCGTGTGATGGATTTCAAAGCTTTTGAAATGAATGTATTTAAGTTTGAACCATAGTCTTCCGCTGTAAGTTTATGCTTATGTATTTTTTATAAAAGGTGGAAATTCAGATGTTTGTTTACAAAGAAAGTATGTATGTTTTAATTTGACATTTCCCTTGTAAACTATTTTATAAGCTAAATTAGTTTCAGAAATTTAAAGAAACGAGTTTCTCCAAGTAGTAAAGTAAGTATGTAAGTTATGTATGTAGTAACGGACCGGTTCTCGGGTCGTCGATAAAGTAAAGTAAAGTCAAGTAAGTCAAGTAAGAACAGCAAGTGAACGGCGTCCTGGGAATCAGGTCGTTACATGAAGGCTTCAATTAGGTCGATTTGTCACATTTGAGAACGTTCAAATGATGGTTAGAAATTTGTACGACCTATGAAAGTATTTCTTGCGCTGCTTGAAACTTTTGTTCGGCATATTAACCAAACAAGGGGTGTTAATTGGGTGGATTGGTTGCATTTGAGAAGGTCTATACGATGCGTAGAAAGATTGGATGATGTACAAAATGTTTTGTGTTCTTTTTGAAACATTTTGATGACTAATGGAAAGGTTATACGATGTACCAAAACTTTAGATGTGCTTCCCAAGATGTTTGTTCAGTACCTTAACCAACAGAGCGTCTTTAATTGGGTCGCTTTGTTGCATTTGAAAAGGTTCAAATGATGTGCGGAATTATCTTACAACATGCAAACATGTTGCCTTAAACGTTCGTTCGTCAACTTAACCATCTGAAGGGCTTGAATTGAGACAATTTTTTTTACATTTGAGAAATTTTGGATGACGTGCAAAAAGCTTTTAGGATGTACAAAAATATTTGTTGTGTTGCCGGAAACATTCGTTCGACACGTTAACCAACCAAGGGGCTTCAATTGCTTCAACTTGTTGCATTTGAGAAAGTTCATACAATGCGCAAAAAATTTGAACAACTTACAAATATATTTTGTACAACGGCCTCAAATGTTAGTTTAAAACCTTCGCAAACAAAGAGGCTTAAACTGGGTCGAATTAATACATTCGATAAAGTTCAAACAACACACAGAAAGTTCTTACAATGTACAAAAATGTCTGGTGTGCTGCTTGAAACTTTTGTTTGGCACCTTCACCAATCGAGGGGCTTAAAATAGGTGGATTTGTTGGATTTGAGAAGGTTTTGACGACACACGTTAAGTTTGTATGACATATAAAACCTTTGGCGCGATGCAAAAAATGTTCGTTCGGCACCTTAACAAACCCAACACCTTCAACTGGATCAATTTGTTGCATTTAAGATGGCTCAAACAACGTACAAAAAGTTTGTATGACATACAAATACGTTTAGTATGCTCCCCAAAATTTTTGGTGTGCCAAACAAAACGTTCATTCAGCACCTTCGTGAAACTTTTGGTGTGCCAAACGAAACGTCCATTCGTTCGTCTTCAATTGGGTTGAGTCAATTAGTTGCATTTGAATAGGTTTTGACAATGTGTAGAAAGGTAGTACAAAGTACAAAAGCGTTTAGTGTGCTCCCCAAAATTTTTTTCCGGCACCTTAATTGTTTTGTCTGTCACACCCCGTAAAACTTTACTTAAAAAAAATGATCGCGGTAAAAAAAAAATTTTCGTTCTTTAAAAATTTTCCTCTTGAATTCTTTTTTGTGAAAACACAGCAGAAGACTTTAATTAGAAATCGTAGTAAACCATACATTTTTTTTAAATAAGACATTGTTAATCAAAATATCTATCAAATAAAATACCGCAAAGCTCATATAATATATAATTTAATCAAAACGTGTAATATACATAATAAACATCTTTACACAGCATCATTTAACAAAACTAAAATTTCAAAACACAACATTGTACAAAAGTAAACACTCCAAAATACTTCAAATGTATATCTTAGCATCCCCACTAGTCGGCGCTTAACGATTCAAGCTTCCCGCACAGGATTCGCCTCCTCCCCGGCATGATTGTTACATCAAACAGGAAGGGCTAACTCCCTCACCTTCATTTGCATTGCCTACATCACAAAGCATAACCTATGAGCCTAAAGCTGAGTAAGTAATCGAATGAGCCTATATGCCTAACATGAGCATGACGTTTGTTGAAAAACATGTACATTCATTTCGTTCTTTATTGTTGTCTTGACTTAACTTGACATGTGTGGGCGTCAAATCGTATGAAGGTGAATAGGCACCATATGATCTCCATGAGGCAGCCAATTCCACCTTCTCCGATAACTTGATCTTGAGTTTACATACATTTATGCATGGATAATGAATGTGTCCCATACCACCTTCATCATTCGTTGGGTGACATTTTAAAAATATGCATGAGAAAACATTTTCGTATCTTTCATAAAACATGATGGATGGACATGATTCATACATATGCATGACATGGTAACATAACTTAAGTACAAAAAACATATGATATCAAACATCTCTCAAGTTAACCGTAATAAACATTCCTAGTAAACTTGACTTAACTTAACTCTTGACTTATAATAATACATAAAAATCAAACAATATCAATCAAGCACTAATCAAACCCAAAGCACTTGGGTCGGTGTACGGTGCGATACACCCCAACAGAATATCATCAATATTATCATAAAAAAAATCATTCATAAGACATTCTTTACTTAATGGATATCTAAGTAATCAAACACATCAATCTTATGTTCTGTCCTTTGTGATGTAGTCCCACATAGGGCCAAACACATGCATGGATTACTTACCTTAGGTTCTTTGCTTCAATGAACCGAATTGATCAACCACTGTTCTCCAATTGACAACCCTAATAAAGAATTACCAAATCAGATTTTAGATATTGATGAGAACCACGGGTATATCAAACCCGAGACCCTTCAACAATGCGGAAAAATATACCTGGATCGCCTTTGAATCAAGTACGAGGAACTTGACCCCAATCGAACCTTGCCGACGGAACCTAAGTTATCAAACAAGGAGCTTGACCCAGACCAAACTTGTCGGTAAGAACCAAAGCTATCAAATTTGATCTATCAAGAATTAACTTGATGAAGATCGAGTTCTTCGCAAAGAACCAAAAAGAAAATCTCTCCAAAACACTCAAGGTGAATTAAACATAAAAGTTGTTTTTTTTTTACAATAACTTGGATGCCTTTAAATAGGCTACATAAATCCTAACTAAAATAGAAAATAGAAAGATATTATAAAACTAAAATATTTTTGGGAAGATTTTTCTCAAATCTGTTAAGATTCTTGATTCTGCAAAATATTTGGTATTGTATATTTTTCCAGCCAAACGACGTCTGATTTTTTTTATCCAGCCTATTCCGAAAAGGTCTTAAAAGCAGCTACAACTTTGATGAAGAAAACGTTTTAAAATAACTTTGGGAAGATTGTCGAATCTGCCAATATATGCTTGCTGGTCAAGTAAAAGTTTGATTTAAAGAAAGTTGCATGTACTTTCATATTTCCTTTGTCCCTTCAATATCTTGTATTAGGCTTGGGCTCTTGGGCTTGTTTTTGTAGGCCGCTGGAATCACATTAGATATTCTGCCCTGATTTTACAGCCTAGTGTAAAGACCATTGCTCACACGATACTGATCTAATGGACTCAAACTATGTGACATAATCTCCGTTCAGGCGTCAGTTGCATTTCATTAGAAGATACAAAAATCAATAGATCACCTGAACATCATGCAAAACGCAGAACTACAAAACTGCTCCAAACATTCCAGAATTTAAATCTTTATCTTTTCAGCCACTTACAAATTTCATAACTTTTTCTTTACCTATTCCATTACATTACTTAAAGTGGCTACCTCTTTATTAGGATGCCTGTTACATTTTGTCAGAAGACATAAACTCCAATAGAACATTCCCAAAACAATGCAACTATAAAATTTGGTAGAAGAACATTTTCGGATAACTGTTTTTGTTCAAAGAGTAACTTCCAAATTAGATAACTTAATCTGTACAGATCCAATTTTAGTAAATCGAATGGTATTATCTTTTTTTACTTATCTACTACATCTTTGTAGAAGGGAACAAACTCAGAAAACCATCACAACAATTTGGAATTTCCAAAACCCTAGAACCTGTCCAGATTCTTGTTTTTTTTTCGAATAACTTTGCATAATATTCAAAACAATACACAATTCCAAATCTTATCTGCTCCGAATTGAAATTACATCTTCTAGGGCTAAAGTAAGTACCTTATGGTGTGTACAATTTTGGTAGAACCCTTTTCCTTGCTGGGTTTTTTCTCTTCTTCTTCACCGAATACTAGAGATAGTGCACAAAACACTCATTTGTTTTGCACAAGTGCTGCCAATTCTTCCAATTAACCCCTTGAGCTCTTTGAATGAGAGAAAACCAGAGGAGAAGAAGAGGGTTTCGTGGTCTCCTTACCAAGTAAAGCTCACTTTCGTAATAAACAAAAGAGAGAGAACGAAGGTGGTGGTGTGAAGTTTAAAAAAAGCATGGGTGTCAACATGAGGTGTCAAGCATGAGGTGTCACTTTCTATAAATTCCTAATTTATGTAACTTTTATCTTATTTCTCCAATTAAACTTCGACACTTCATAAGAAAATCCAAATCACCTTTCATAAATTCAAATCGATTAGCGATTTTCCATAACTTTCAAACAACACTCATTAACATAATGCATCACATTAAACAAACTTTACACTTAATTATCCTATAAAACTTATACATAAAATGAGGGTTGTTACATTCTACCCTTTTTAACAAATTTTTTTTCCTCAAAATTTACAAGCCAAATAACTCGGGATAATCCCTTTCCATGTCTTCTTGTCATTCCTAAGCAGCTTCCTACATCGAGTGGTTTTTCCATAGTACCTTAACCAAAGGAATCTTCTTGTTTCTTAGTTCTTTGATCTTTGCATCAAGTATCTTTGTTGGTTTTTAATCATAGGTAAAGGTCGGCTTAATCTCAATGCTACTCGGTTCGACCATTTGCTCGGGATCTCGCATGCTCTTTCTCAACATGGATACATGAAGTACATTGTGGATTCCATGCATAGTTAGCGGCAAATCCAGCTCATAAGCCGTCATTCCAATCTTTTCACTATCTTGAAGGGGCCAACGAATCTTGGAGCAAGTTTTCCTTTCTTACCGAACCTTTTAACACCCTTGAATGGTGAAACTTTGAGGAAAACTTCATCTCCTACATCAAATTCCAGTTCCCTTCTTCTTTGATCTGCATAGCTCTTTTGTCGGCTTTGAGTTATCTTGATCCTTTCTTGGATCACTCTTACTTGATCCTTGGTTTGTTGTATGATCTCAGGACCATAGAATTGAGCTTCTCCTACTTCGTCCCAGTATAATGGCGACCTGCACCTCCGGCCATATAAAGCTTCGTAGGGCGCCATTCCAATCGTAGATTGGTAGCTGTTGTTGTATGTGAACTCCACTAAGGGTAGCAGCTTGCTCCACGAAACTTGGTTCCAATATGCATGCCCTTAACATATCCTCGAGGTTCTGAATCGTTCTATCCATTTGGTCGTCGGTTTGGGGATGAAATGTTGTGCTTAGGCTTAACTCGGTCCTCATTGCTTTTTGTAAACTCTTCCAAAATTTGTAGGTAAACTTCGGATCTCTATCTGAAACTATGGACACCGGAACTCCGTGTAGCCTTATAACTTCTTGGATATAAAGTTCTGCATACTTATACATACCCGAGCTTACTTTAATTGACAAGAAATGGGCCGATTTGGCTGTGGTTGGCAATCCACTTATGAAGTCCATCGCTATGTGTTCCCATTTCCATTCCGGGATTGGCAAACTTTGCAACATTTGGCAGGCCTTTGGTGCTCGGCCTGACCTGTTGGCATACATGGCATAATTCAACATGTTTTACTACATCTTCTTTCATTGCTGGCCACCAATAATGCTGCCTTAAATCGTGATGCATTTTCGTGCTTCCCAAATGCATCGAGAATACAGTAGAATGAGCCTCGATTAATATATCCCTCCATAGTGTTGAATCTTTTGGCACATACCACCAGTTTCTTCAATGTGCTTTTTCTACGCCATTCTTAAATTTTGTGTGTGGTCCAATCTTTCTCCAATGCTACCAAATGACCCAATTCAAGCCTCTTAATAGGTTTATGTACCCAACAAGCATTTGAAGCAGCGCACAAAACATTTTAATACATCGTCCAAAATTCCGTGGATGATTCAAACATGATCAAAAGCTACCAACGACCCAATTCCAATCCCTTGCACGTTTAGGTGCAGAAGAAGCATTATGGAAAAAACATAAAATGTTTTTGTGCATGGTACAAAAATTGTTTTTAGGATGAATCAAGTAAAACACTACCAAATTAACTAATGTATGCATTTCGATGCCTAACAAACATTTCGGGCAATGATGAAATTTTTTTCCATATCGTATGAAAATTTAGTTGTGGTTCAAACCCGCTCAAAAGCTCCTAAAAATAGAACAACAATCAAGTTCACCTATTTCTCAATAGAAATGCAGCGTTCACCTTTAACAGAACCTGAAATTAAAAGTAACATTACGATTGTTATCAACCAAAAAATAAAAAAGAAATTGATTGAACAGTCACGATTTAGAGGGTAAAGACTAGATTTGAGATTGGATGAATAAAAATTAAGCAGAAAGCATAAGCAGCAAATAAAAATAATCGGATGAAACACTAATCGGATGTCGATTTAGCGGAGGTCTTGCGGCTGCCGGCTAGGAATCGAGCACGGAGAGTCACGACCGAGAGTTGCGGGCGATGAGGGTGTCGGGTAAGGGTAAAAATTTTTGGCCGAGAAGAGAAAATAAAAGCATTTCGGGAGAGGGCGAGACTCGAGACCTTTCGTGTTTCATCTTCCAAAGCGACGCAACGGCAGTCGGTAGGTGAAATGAATAACATTAGGTTTAGGTTTAAGTTTAGTATTTATAGAATAGTTTTTTTGGTTCAACAGTTCAGCATTTTTTGAAGAATAAACCGTTGTCCGACCTGTGGTTCATGGTTTAAAACCATTATCATTAATTTTTTATTATATAACTGGCCTGGCCTGGGAAAAACTGGCATGTTCCAGTTTACCCACGGGCCCGGGCTGGTTACAACCATCCCTTATAATAAAAAAACTCAATTGCATAAGATTAACTTGACCTTATGATCCCACTTGAGATATGCATCCAGATTATTTTTCCCTTGGAATGATGGAATTTGTATTTTGATGTTGCTTAAGTTATCATCCATCTCATTCCACGAATTTCTTCTATTTTACCCAATGTCTTCATCTGACTCGTCATCTTCTCTAACATGATTCACATTTACAAACTTAGTTCTTCTTCTTCGTTGAGCGTTCTGGTTGTTTCTACTGCAGTTGACAGCTATGCAATGTCATCGAGCATTTTCTTCAACAATATCTAATCGCTAGTTAATACAGTCTACTTCATCTCTCATCATTTTCTACATTTCATCTATCAACACTTAAAACTAAAGACTGTCTTAATTTGTCTTGGTTTAATAATGAGTAACCTTAAAGAAACCATTAGATAATATAATATAAAGGACCTCACTTGCACTCCCTTACGTGATTTGCTCGAATAAATGACGCTCAAGTATGTCTCTCATTTTTCATTCATTTTAATTGGATTTTTCCTTCTATTAATGTCACCTCTCTTGGCTTTTTTGACTCGCTTGTTCCAAAATTTTTCAAGAGTTGTACTACCGACAAGGCCTCTTTACAAGTCAAAACCGAGTTACTAATAGGAAAAGAAAGGGAATAGGAACTACAAACAAAATGAAGAAAAAAATCAATAAAATGATGAACAAAAGGCACAAAAAGAACAAAACTACAAACAAAAAGAAGGAAAAATGAGCAAAGGGGAAACAAGACACAAACAACATCAACAATGCACAATTAATTGCTTGAATAGAACAACAAATAATAAAAGCTTTAGATAACTAGCACTGTAGAGAAAAATTAACCTAAAGAGGATTTCAAGGATTTAAGGGAGGAATCTGTTCTTTTGATGAAATTATTAAACTTTGGCTATAGCACTAATAATTGAACAAATCATAACATAGATCGGAACAAGAATAGTGATACCACAATCACAAGATGTATTAAAAATAGAAGAAGATAAATTTCTTTTTTTTTCTATTTGTTTTACTTTTTTTCTTTCACATTTTTTTTAAACTTCACTCTTGGAAACTATAATAGGTAGCACATTGTCAATGAGATAAAGATAAACATTTTTTTTAAATAAGAGACAAAACTCAGATACCGGATGATATGATTCTTCATGGATAAGATTGATAAGTGGTCTAATATTAAGTAGCAATAAAGAAAAAAAGCATTAGTACGCAACCTTTACCTAAAGCCGAAGAGTTTTTGAACCTTAGCTTAGAAAAGATGAAGTTCCAAAACAACGATGTGACAAAGAACCTTGGTTGGGAAAGATGCTACAACGGAGAGATTCTGCTTAATAAGTCAAATAACGACGTTGTTGGACTTACCACAAATAACAACTATTAAGTGGGAGAAGTTCTCTCACAAACAATAATTCTTCAATTCTATTCAAGTTTTTGGAATTGTACAACCTCCCCTCCCTTTTATACAATTAAATTCCTACCTAAGTACCTTTAAAATAGATGAGGTGTACAATTTACATCCTATTATCTTACCTACCTCATTTCCATCCAACAAGTAGTGAGGCGTATAGATTATATCATTTTCTCCTACCTAGCTCCAAAAGTGTATAGGGTATAAAATTAATGTCCAGTTCTCCAACCAACTTCCTCTCCACGATACATTTTACTTACTCTTCATAATCTAGTTTAATTGTTGACTACTTGAATAAGCATCACAAAATCAGAGCTCATGATTGGCATATCATCACGTTAGATGTTCCCAATAATTCATTGGAAATAGATGTTGACCTTTTCGTGTATGGGGCAATCTTTCTTAAATGAGAAAATTTTGCGCGTGGTCTAATCCTACTCATTTGCTACCAAACGACCCATTTCAAGCATTATGCTAAATTTAGGTCCTTAGTGAGCATTTTGGACAACACAAGAAATTTTATTTGCGGTTTAAACCTACTCAAATGCCAACAACCAAATTAATTCAAGCCCTTAATAGGTTTAGGTGCCAAACGTGAGTTTCGAACATCACACGAAAACGTTTCGGATAGCACACAAAACATTTTTATACATTGTAGGAAAATTTTTATTGTAGTTCAAACCTACTCAAATGCAACAAATTGACTGAATTCAAATCCCCTAATACGTTTAGGTGCCTAATTAGCTTTTTGGGCCGATGCACAAAACATTTTTGTTCGTCATACAAAAATTTTAAGTGAGGTCTAATCCTACAAAACTTTTCTTTGTCGTACAAATTTGTGTATTTTTTGAATATGATCAAAAGCAACAAAAACACCAGATTTAAGGCCCTCCAGAAGTGGTGCCTAACAATCATTTTAGATACTGAACAAATATTTTTGTACATCGTATAAAATTGTTATTTTAGTTTGAACCTACTCAAATGCTACAAAATGACCAATATCAAGCCTCCGACAGGTTGTGGTGCCGAACAAAATATTTTGGGCAGCGTACAGAATATTTTTGTATATCGAACAAAATTGTGTGGATAGTCTAATCCTGCTTAATTTCTACAAAATGACTTAATTCCAGCTCCATGAAAGGATTATTTTCCGAATGAACATTTTAAGTAGCACACAAAGCGTTTCATACGCTGTACTAAAATTGTTTGTGTCACATCCCATTTTCATACTTGCTTTTTATGCATAAGAAAATACTATTTTAACACATTTTATAAAAACTATAGCGGAAGACTTAATGATAGTTAAATCCATTCCATAAGAACAACAATTAACCTTATAAAATTTCTTAATCAAGCATTGTATTCGTTCAAAACATAAGGTTAATTTACGAACTTGATAAATATGTATTGTCAATCGCTTTTAAACATTACATATTTCAAAACATTTTTTGAAAACTCTAAACATCAAAATACATCTCCCACCGGTCGTCACTTAACGATCCAAGCATCAGCACCGGCTATACCTCCTCCACCACGTTGTATCAATGATAAGGAAAAACTTCCTCACCACTAATCTCATCACCTACAATAAAAAGCTTAATCTAATGAGCTTAAGGCTCAGTAAATAACCATACATGATTCCTTAATGCCTACATGGGTATGCATTTCTTAAAACATGTTCCATTTTCGTTTCATTTGATTTCTTGATACTTTTACTTTGGTGTGGGCGTCACAACGTACAGGAAAGGAAAAGCACCATTTGGTCTTCTTCACGGGCAGCCCAATGAACTCCATTTGGTCCATTTAGGACAGTTCATGAGCACCATATGGCCCGATCCGTAAGACAGCTCATTCCATCCCACCCATAGCTTTATACTTACATGCTTTATATATCGAATATTTGATTGCGGAATAGAGGATTGGCACCGTATGGCCTCCCTCGAGACAGCCTTACTCTACTCCCTCCACAATATCCGGTTGAATCATCATGAAAACCATGCATGTAAAACATTTTTGTTCTTTTCATAAAACATGATGCATGATCAATTGTACATATGCATGACATACAACATTCATATAACCTATAATGATAATATTAAATTTAACTTAACATATCAATCATCAAACAATTGTAAACAAGCACACAAACAATCCCAAGAGTTTAGGTCGGTGTATTGTGCAATACACCCCAACAGAATATTATCAATACACCCCAACAAAATATTATCCATACTTAATCTAGCAACTAATCAATTCAAATCATAATCCATAAAGTCTACTCTTTGTATTGTAGTCCCAATTGGGCCAAAGACATTCAGAGTTACTTACTTGAAGTCCTTAGCTTTAAGTTGATCACTTAATCCCTTAATCTTCAACACTTATTACTTGGTAACCTTAATACATAAAAGAAAATTGAGTGAGCAATCTCGGATATACCTTGTTTTATAGTAATTTCCAACAACTATAACTTAAGATAAACAAGTCCAATTACAATTATTCAAGTGTCATAACTTTTGTGAAGATGTCTACTTTAAGTCATCTGAAGAGAGTAAAATCAAATTACCACTCGAAAACTTTGAAATAATTCAAATTCTAAAACTGTGCAGATTTTTCCGAAATTGGGAAATCTTGATATAACTTTAAAATTCATGCACTAGCAACCATTCTGAACCAACCCAAGCACTTAGATATCAATATAGGGTAAGAATTGATACCTTAAAGGAAAGAAAACTTGCACCAAAGTTTCCAAATTCGTGGCTTCCCTGTTTTCCTTTTTTTCTTGCTTCAATAGTGCACTAAATCTCACTTTTATGCACTAAATACCCTCACACACTTCAACTATCCTTGAATCTTCACTTTTCTCCTACAAAACTAGAGAGAACTTGAGAGAATTAGAAGAATTTCGTGGTTTTCCCCATCTTATTGGAACCCTCTTCATAAAAGCTAAGGAGGAGGTCGATAAAGCATGAGGTGTTTTCTGCTCATTCCACCCCACTTAAGCTGCTCCCCAAATTCACAAATCATATTTATTCAACTTTAGTAATAACATTTTGATTTATATTATTTTTACACAGAAAATTAAGGTAGAGGTGGAAGAAAGCATGAGGTGTCCATTCAAGTAGGAGGTGTCCATTCAAGTATGAGGTGTTTATTCTAATAATCACTAATTAACTTAGGTTAATCTTATGATTGAGAGTTTTATTTATTCTAACTTTCCTTCAAACCCTTCATACACAAAACAATTTTTTTTTTATCGATCACAACTTCTAATTTACCGTACCATCAAAACTAAATCACAAGATCATTGTACCATACACAAAGTGCAAGGGTGTTACAGTTTGTGTGTTCTAATCTTTGTCAATTGCTACTAAAGGACCTAATTCAAGCTCCCGACGTTTTTGTACGTTGTCCAAAAATTTTGCGTGTAGTTTGAACATGCTCAAAAGCTACCAAATGACTCAATTGAAGGCCCTCGACAAGTTTAAATGCCGAACAAGCGTTTTGGACAATGTAAAAAAATCATATATTGCAATTTGAACCTGCTTATATGCTACCAAACAAACCATATGAAGCCCCTTGACAGGTTTAGGTTATGAACGATCATTAAAAGCAGTGCACGAAATAATTTCGTATGTCGTACAGAAACTTTGTTGTGGTTCAACTTGCTCAAAACCTACAAAATGACCTAATAAAAAGCCCTCAGCCAGTTTAGGTGTCGAACGAGCATTTTGGGTATCGCACCAAACATTTTTGGACATTGTACTAAAAGTTAGAATGTAGTTAGAACCTGATAAAATCCTACCAAAACACCCAATTCAAGCCCAACAGGTTTAAGGGCCAAAAACAATTTTGGGCACTGCATGAAACATTTTTGTAAGTCATACTAAAGTTTAAATATTGTTCAAACTTGCTTAAATGATACCAAACAACCCAATTTAAGGACCTCAATAGGTTTAGCTTCCTAACGAGAGTTTTGGGCAGCACAAAAAAAAATTTGTACATCGTGCGAATTTTTTTTTTTGCGGTTTGAACTTGCTCAAATTCTACCTAACAACTACTTTCATGCCCATTGACAAGTTTAAGTGCCGAACGAGCAGCGTACAAAATGTTTTCGTATGTCGTACAAAAATTCTATGCATGGTTCAATCCTAGTCAAATGATATCAATTCAAGTCCCCTGAAGCTTTTGGTGCCTAGCAAGCATTATGTTGAAAACGTAAATATTTTGGTACGTTATTTAAAATTTTTGTTTTGTTGGAACTTGCTCAAATGCTACCACATGACCAGACTCGAGCATACCAAAAAGTTTTGGGGATGAACAAGCATTTCAGGCAGTTCGTGATACATTTTTTATGTTGTACAAAACATTTGTTGTAATTTAAACCTACTTAAATGCTACCAAACGACCCAACTCAAGACGCACCATAGGTTAAGGTGCCTAACAAGGATTTTGGATAGCATAAAAAAAGTTTTTGTACATCCTAAGAAAATATTTTTCTTGTTTGAAGCTGGTCAAATGCTAGCAAACAACCTAATCAAAGCAACCATATAGGTTTAGGTAACAAACTTCCATTCGGATAACATACTAAATGTTTTCCTATATCGTACAAAAAATTTACGTGTGACAAACCTGCTTAAATACTATGAAATGAGTCAATTTAAGCCCCTTTCGTAAGTTTAAGTGCATAGCGAGTGTTTTAGGCAACCCATGAAAATTATAAGAGATTTCAAAATGAGAGAAAAGCCAATATGTGAGCAAAAGAGTGAAAAAAAGTGTGATGAGAGAAAAATAGAGCATGAGAGAAAACAAGAAGAGAGTGAAAAAAAGAGCAAAGAGAGAAAACAAGAGAATGGGAAAATGAGTGGAATAGTGAGAAAAAGTGAGGTGAAAAGTGTGATGTTAGCAAGGCAACAAGTACTTGTACTCTTGTACGAGGATATTTATCTTTCTACTAACGAGCTAACCCCTTTGTTTCCAAGTGTTGTTTCTACTCTTTTAAAGGAATTTGAAGATGTGTTTCCCGAAGAAGTTCCAAGTGGGTTACCTCCTTTAAGAGGAATCGAACACCAAATTGATTTTATGCCTGGGATTTCAATACCCAATAGACCGGCCTACCGAGCTAATCCTGAAGAAACAAAAGAAATCTAAAAACAAGTAGACGAGCTAGTAGAGAAGGGTTCGTGAGAGAGAGTCTTAGTCCATGCTCGGTTCCTGTGATTTTAGTTCCAAAGAAAGATGGGAATTGGCGAATGTGTGTGGATTGTCGAGCTATCAACAAGATCACGATAAAGTATCGACATCCTATTCCAAGGTTAGATGACATGCTTGATGAATTGCATGGTTCCTGTTTATTTTCAAAAATAGATTTAAAGAATGGATACTACCAAATACAGATGAAAGAAGAGGATGAATAGAAAACTGCTTTTAAAACTATGTATGGTCTGTATGAGTGGTTAGTAATGCCGTTTGGATTATCTAATGCACCAAGTACTTTTATGAGATTAATGAACCATGTGCTAAGAGCTTTTGATGAGAACCACGGGTATATCAAACCCGAGACCCTTCAACAATGCGGAAAAAAGATACCTGGATCGCCTTTGAATCAAGTACGAGGAACTTGACCCCAATCGAACCTTGCCGACGGAACCTAAGTTATCAAACAAAGAGCTTGACCCAGACCAAACTTGTCGGTAAGAACCAAAGCTATCAAATTTGATCTATCAAGAATTAACTTGATGAAGATCGAGTTCTTCGCAAAGAACCAAAGAGAAAATCTCTCCAAAACACTCAAGGTGAATTAATCATAAAAGTTGTGTCTTTCATAATAACTTGGACGCCTTTAAATAGGCTACATAAACCTAACTAAAATAGGAAATAAAAAGATATTAGAAAACTAAAATATCTTTAAGAAGATTTTTCTCAAATCTGTTAAGATTTTCTCCCA
>QAOC01046557.1:3354-76736 GCA_003255005.1 Begonia fuchsioides
AAGGCATTTTGATTACTTGGTCGCCAAGTAATCTTTTTTCAACGTCGGGTTCGGGCTCAAAATCGTTTCAAAAGTTCAATTACAACATAAAAAAGTTATAACAAGGGTGGTTTGTTCTTTGACGCACGAATCTTGTGTGAAAACGAGTACAGTGAAGAGAAAGGAAAAAAATGGCATTTTTTTGCACTATTTTTAGGGCTAGTTACTTGTCGAGATGGACCCGCTCCGGGTTCCGAGATGAGTCAATCTTCGTCCTCGGCTGCCACCTGTATGTATGAGTGGAAACAAGTAAGAAAAAATAACCATCGGAAACTTCGGTCGCTATGTAAAGAAGTGGGAAAGACAAGGCAATATCAAAGCATTTTGATTACTTGGTTGCCAAGTAATCTTTTTTCAACGTCTAGTTCGGGCTCAAAATCATTTAAAAAGTTCAATTACAACATAAAAAAGTTATAACATGGGTGGTTGGTGCTTTTACACACGAATCTTGTGTGAAAACGAGTATAGTGAAGAGAAAGAGGAAAAAAATGGCATTTTTTTTCCACTATTTTTAGGGCTGGTTACTTGTCAAGATGGACCCGCTCCGGTTTCTGAGATGAGCCAATCTTCATCCTCGGCTGCCACCTGTATGTATGAGTGGAAACAAGTAAGAAAAAATAACCATCGGAAACTTCGGTCGCTTTGTAAAGAAGTGGGAAAGACAAGGCAGTAGCAAGGCATTTTGATTACTTGGTCGCCAAGGAATCTTTTTTCAACGTCGGGTTCGGGCTCAAAATCATTTCAAAAGTTCAATTACAACATAAAAAAGTTATAACAAGGGTGGTTGGTGCTTTTACGCACACATCTGGTGTTAAAATGAGTACAAATAAGAGAAAGATTGCAAATAAATGCATTTTTTGCACTAATTTTAAGGGTTATTTACTTGTCTGAATGGACCCGTTTCGGGTTCCGAGCGGAGCCAATCTTCGTCATCCGATGTCAAGTGTATGTATGAGGGGAAACAAGTAAAAAAAATGACCATCGAAAATTTCGGTCGATATGCGAAGACGTAGGAATGACAAGGTAATAGCAAGGCATTTTGATTACTTGGTCACCAAGTAAACTTTTTCAACGTCGGGTTCGGGCTCCAAATCATCCCAAAAGTTTAATTGCAACATAAACAAGTTATAACAAGAGTGGTTTGTGCTTTTACGCACGCATCTGGTGTTAAAACGAGTACAAATAAGAGAAAGACTGAAATAAATGCATTTTTTGCACTAATTTTAAGGGTTATTTACTTGTCTTAATGGACCCGTTTCAGGTTCCGAGCGGAGCCAATCTTCGTCATCCGATGTCAAGTGTATGTATGAGGGGAAACAAGTAAGAAAAAATAACCATCAAAAATTTCGGTCGATATGTGAAGACGTAGGAATGACGAGGTAATAGCAAGGCATTTTGATTACTTGGTCACCAAGTAAACTTTTTTCAACATCCGGTTCGGGATCCAAATCGTCCCAAAAGTTTAATTCCAACATAAAAAATTTATAACAAGAGTGGTTGGTGCTTTTACAAACGTCTCTTGTGTTAAAACGAGTACATATAAGAGAAAGAGGGAAAAAATAGCATTTTTTGCACTAAATTTAGGGGCTAGGTACTTGTCTTAGTGGACCCGTTCCGGGTTCCAAGAGGAGCCAATCTTCGTCCTTCGATGGCAAGTGTATGTACGAGGGGAAACAAGGAAGAAAAATAACAATCGAAAACTTCGGTCGCTATGTGAAGACTTGGGAATGACAAGGTAATAGCAAGGCATTTTGATTACTTGGTCACCAAGTAAACTTTTTTCAACGTCGGGTTCGGGCTCCAAATCATCCCAAAAGTTTAATTGCAACATAAACAAGTTATAACAAGAGTGGTTTGTGCTTTTACGCACGCATCTGGTGTTAAAACGAGTACAAATAAGAGAAAGACTGAAATAAATGCATTTTTTGCACTAATTTTAGGAGCTAGTTACTTGTCTTAATGGACCCGTTTCGGGTTCCGAGTGGAGCCAATCTTCGTCCTTCGATGTCAAGTGTATGTATGAGGGGAAACAAGTAAGAAAAAATAACCATCAAAAATTTCGGTCGATATGCGAAGACGTAGGAATGACAAGGTAATAGCAAGGCATTTTGATTACTTGGTCACCAAGTAAACTTTTTTCAACATCCGGTTCGGGATCCAAATCGTCCCAAAAGTTTAATTCCAACATAAAAAATTTATAACAAGAGTGGTTGATGCTTTTACAAACGTCTCTTGTGTTAAAACGAGTACATATAAGAGAAAGAGGGAAAAAAAGCAATTTTTTGCACTAATTTTAGGGGCTAGGTACTGGTCTTAATGGACCCGTTCTGGGTTCCGAGAGGAGCCAATCTTCGTCCTTCGATGGCAAGTGTATGTATGAGGGGAAACATGTAAGAAAAAAAACAATCGAAAACTTCGGTCGCTATGTGAAGACTTGGGAATGACAAGGTAATAGCAAGGCATTTTGATTACTTGGTCACCAAGTAAACTTTTTTCAACGTCGGGTTCGGGCTCCAAATCATCCCAAAAGTTTAATTGCAACATAAACAAGTTATAACAAGAGTGGTTTGTGCTTTTACGCACGCATCTGGTGTTAAAACGAGTACAAATAAGAGAAAGACTGAAATAAATGCATTTTTTGCACTAATTTTAAGGGTTATTTACTTGTCTGAATGGACCCGTTTCAGGTTCCGAGCGGAGCCAATCTTCGTCCTCCGATGTCAAGTGTATGTATGAGGGGAAACAAGTAAGAAAAAATAACGTACCCGTTCCGGGTTCCGAGGGGAGCCAATTTTCATCCTCCGATGTCAAGTGTATGTGAGGGGAAACAAGTAAGAAAAAATAACCATCGAAAACTTCGGTCGCTATGTGAAGACATGCGAATGACAAGGTAATAACAACGCATTTTGATTACTTGGTCACCAAGTAAACTTTTTTCAACGTCGGGTACGGGCTCCAAATCATCCCAAAAGTTTAATTGCAACATAAAAAAGTTATAACAAGAGTGGTTGGTGCTTTTACGCAAGCATCTTGTGTTAAAACGAGTACATATAAGAGAAAGAAGAAAAAAATACATTTTTTTGCACTAATTTTAGGGGTTGATTACTTGTCTGATGGGACCGTTCCGGGTTTTCTAGACGAGCCAATCTTCGTCCTCCGATGTCAAGTGTATGTATGAGTGGAAACAAGTAAGAAAAAATAACCATCGAAGACGTCGGTCACTATGTGAAGATGTGAGAATGACAAGGTAATAGCAAGGCATTTTGATTACTTGGTCACAAAGTAAACTTTTTTCAACGTTGGTTTTGGGCTCCAAATCGTCCCTAAAGTTTAATTGCAACATAAAAAAGTTATAACAATAGTGGTTGGTGATTTTATGCACGTATCTTGTGTTAAAACGAGTACAAATAAAAGAAAGAGAAAAAAAAGCATTTTTTGCACTAATTTTAGGGGCTAGTTACTTGTCTGAATGGACACGTTCCGGGTTCCGATTGGAGTCAATCATCGTCCTCCGATGTCAAGTGTATGTATGAGGGGAAACAAGTAAGAAAAAATAACCATCGGAAACTTCGGTCGCTATGTGAAGACGTTGGAATGACAAGGCAAAGGCAAGGCGCAAGGCATTTTGATTACTTGGTCACCAAGTAATCTTTTTTCAACGTCGGGTTCGTGCTCCAAATCATCCCCAAAGTTTAATTGCAACATAAAAAAGTTATAACAATAGTGGTTGGTGATTTTACGCACGCATCTGGTGTTAAAACGAGTACAAATAAGAGAAAGATGAAAAAAAAGTATTTTTTTTGCACTAATTTTAGGAGCTAGTTACTTGTCTTAATGGACCCGTTCCGGGTTCCGAGATGAGCAAATCTTCGTCCTCCGATGTCAAGTGTATGTATGAGGGGAAACAAGTAAGAAAAAATAACCATCGAAAATTTCGGTCGCTATGTGAATACGTGGGAATGACAAGGTAATAGCATGGCATTTTGATTACTTGGTCACCAAGTAAACTTTTTTCAACGTCGGGTTAAGGCTCCAAATAGTCCCAAAAGTTTAATTGCAACATAAAAATTTATAACAAGAGTGGTTGGTGCTTTTACGGACGTATCTTGTGTTAAAACGAGGGTAAATAATAGAAAGCGGAAAAAATAGGCATTTTTTGCACTAATTTTAGGGGCTAGTTACTCGCCTGAATGGACCCGTTCAGGGTTCCGAGAGGAGCCAATCTTCGTCCTCCGATGTCAAGTGTATGTATGAGGGGAAACAAGTAAGAAAAAATAACCATCGGAAACTTCGGTCGCTATGTGAAGACGTGAGAATGACAAGGTAATAGAAAAGCATTTTGATTACTTGCTTACCAAGTAAAATTTTTTCAACGTCGGGTTCGGTCTTCAAATCCTCTCAAAACTTTAATTGCAACCTAAAAAAGTTCTAATAAGAGTGGTTGGTGCTTTTACGCACGTATCTTGTGTTAAAACGAGTCTTAAATGTAAAAATCGGTAATTTGATTTTATATATAATGAAGTTGTGATGTTTAAGAGTGAATATTGATCTAACAATATTTTCCTCTTGGCGGCCATCACCAAGGAGAATGATAATTTTCGACTTACATTTCATTGCGTCTTGTGGTCTCGATATCAATGGCCTAATAGAGACTCTTGGAGATGATTTCTTAGATTGCCTAAATTGTTTGTAATTTCTTTTCTCTAAAAATTGATGTCCAACACATTTCTATCCAATTTTGGGTGACGAACTAATTTATTGAATTTAGTGTTCATATCAATCTCATCTTAATGAGATTTAGTAATGAACTTCATAAAGGTGAGTCAGTATCACTTTGGTGGAATCATGAATAATTTTAGAATTAAATTAAAGTAACTAGAATTTTGATTTTAATTCAAAAAAATGTGATGGTATTTTTGTGGTTTTTACAAGGAGTAGAGGACAAACTTGTCCAAAATCCCAACGTCACAAAATCACTCCTTTATTCAGCCACTCCCAGCTGACCACTCCCTTATTCAGACACTCCACTTTTTCTCGAGTGAGAGAGAGAAAATCAGACGAGAGATAGAGATCAGAGAGGAAGGCTTTGTTCCCGAGAGAATCGGAGTGGAGGGCTTTGTTCCGAGAGAATCGGAGTCGGAGGGAGGGCTTTCCCGAGGCTAATGTTCCAAATGAGAGTGGAATCGCCGTTTTTCTCGTCAGCTACGAGAATTATTTTCTGTCGGTCTCTTCTCTGAGAGCGACGACTGTCCTAAATGGCGCAACTTCGATTAGGTAACGCTTCCCTCATTTTCTTTTTCTGAACTTTTGATTTTCTTTTGTTCCCTGAGAATCCGATATCTGAACCCTAAACTCCAGAAATTTAATTTATTGAAGTTTCAGAATCTGTTTAGTTAATATTCCGATCATAGTTTGATCTAAGCTGGACTTAATCCTGGAGATGTGAATTTAATTTGATTTCACTGTTTTTGCTCCTTCGGGAACCTGGATTTCTGGAAAAATTTTGAATGGTTCTTATATAATTAGTCATCAATTTATATAATCTGATTCGTTATGATCTCTTCTTGTTCTTAAGCTAAAAAAAATAAAATTCCATTTGAACAAATTCCAAAGGTTGGTAAAAAGTTGTAGAATTAGATAGGTCTCTCTAGGCACGTTGATGTTACTGTATTTATGCCTTAGTTGATTTGTGGATATGGTTGTTTGGGTCGGAAAAAGGGTAAAAATCTGCTTATTGACAAAACTTAATTTTCACTTCACTGGTTTTGTTGCTTCCCGCTTTATTACTTGTAAATAGTTAGAATCTAGATACTACGCTAGCGATGTGTACGTTGGAGTAAGATAAGAGATAATAAATAAGATAGAAGACTATGGGAAAGAAAATATTAGAGTAGGGGGAAAGAAAAGAATTGCATACTGGAGTAAGGAAAACCAATCCATTTAGGTCTATAGTCTACCATATTTAAAGGTTCCTTAGTAAGAGAATAAAACTTTATTTTTCTTCTAGATTTCTAAACTTGAATATGCGTTCATTACTTTCATGGTGACATAATTATTATCTATACCTTCACCAACAAGTTTTTTTGCTACTTTTTCATATAAAAAGTTGTTCCACTTGTAGTGAGGTATTGCCACATTTTAATGCTTCCACGACTAATACGAACGATTATATTCAAGTTTGAAATTCTAGTAGTCAATATCTACTAAGTTATTATGCTTTTAATTCTTGAATTCACATGAAAGTTTTATTTTTCTTACGGACCGGATGATAGAGAAATTCATAGGCCTTTGGCTAACTTTGAGAGTTGTTAAATTTTAATTCTCCGACTTGAGAAGAAGCCGACCTCTTTGTATTTATATTAAAAAAACTCTAGTTTTTCCCCACCTTCAATTTGAGATAGTTGATGTGTATAGTACTACTTTCTAGGGTAGTGGATAACCTTAAAGAGAAAGATTGTCAGTTTGGGATGTGCGATTTGGGTTATTTCGAGGAAAGAAGAGTGGTTCGAGAAGAGAGTAACATGGCTTCGAGGTTGGTCTGCAAGACAATTTATGCTTGGAAAGAGGCCTGCAAGCCATCAAAATATCTCTGCGTTTGGAATGTTGCAGGACTCTATGGTTCTTGAAACATTGCAAAAACGATTGAATGATTGGTTGGGAGGCAAAGGAAGATTGGCAGAAAACGAAGGCTTTGTGTATTGTTGAGACAGCTGGTGGAGCTGCTAGTCCTGGACCTTCCGGCTCTCTTCAGTGTGATTTGTACATGTTATTTTTTTCTTTTATGTGAAATAAAGGCATATCTTAAGATCGTTCAATAAATATCACTATGCAAGTAGAGTAGTTTCCTCGTCGAGAATGAACTTGATTTCTATCGTCTGCTCATAACTTTTTTCTATTTGTTAAGTGTAATTAGAATTCAATGCCCTGATTACAGGTTTTATGATTGAGTTTAAGAGAACTGCATATCCTGTTTTTACAGTGGTTTGTTGTTGAGAGGCCGCTGTTACTAAATATGGTCTTTGAAGTGACTCGAAGTTGTATGTTTGAGTCTTTTATTTTAGTCACTGGCTTTTCTTCACAATATTGTTTGCCTTTGGCAGGCCCTTCCGATTACCAGGTGTTCTTGTTGGAGACAGCAAGCTAGGAGGTATTTCTGGATCAATTTTAGCTATGAACTTTTTAGACTTCGAGGATATGATGTGGTTGCCATTATTTTTATCGACCACGGCCTTAATAATGAGGTGCCATTATTGTCTTGTCTGCGAAATAGTCTACTAGTTTGGCTTCTAAATGCCGGTTGGACACACAAATTGCTTTCATTTCTCTGTTGATATAATCTGGTAATTCCTCTTGGGTTTTGATTCAAACATTTTCTCCACCTCTTCATCAATGCACTTAATGTCTCTTTCTTACACTGCCCTATGGTATTATGTATGTATATTGAGGGATTTTTTGTTATTTTTTTCACGTATTAGCAGGTGTTTATCAAAATGTGCACTTAATGTCTCTCTCTCGCACTTCACTATAGTATTATATGATGAGGGGGTTTGCCCTTCTCGTTTATCATGTAGTTGCTGGGTTTTTTCAGGGTTCCTGTACTTGTTCTTCCTCCTATTCCACATGATCAATCAGATGATCTAATAGAGTGGTTTGATGAATGACTTGATGTATTTGACACTCTGAAAAAAACTATGCTATCAGCACATTCAAAAAGAATAGCCAAGTTACATAATATGCCAAAGAATGCAAGAGAAATATTTTGGTGGACATTCACTCAGCACAAACTTGTTTCTGAGGACAATGTCACAGTAATAGACTCTCGTTGTGGTGAGAACTTTGCAGTTTTCAAGGTTCGACGAACACCACATGTTAGTCATGATAACTTTAAAATCTTTTATTTGGAAATCAGATTTAACTCTCATATCTTAGTTCATCTTTCCTCTGGGTATCATGTTCAGTATAAATATCATTTTTTTATTTACTTCTGAGCCAAAAATCTATGGCTTGTTAAAAATTTGATTCTTTACTGTAAAGCTATTTTATCTTATTTGTTAACAACATTATTTTGGAGTAAAGCATCTATGGTTTGGTCCTTTTTTTGTTTTTTTAACCCAATGGCATATTTTGTTTATTTGTGATCCAAATATACCAGATTTTTGTTAGAGCTTTAGAGATTCTCGTTTGTTGTACTATTTTTTATTTCTTTCTTGACAATATTTTATTGTTATGTGACTGGTTTATTTAGATAATTCATTATTATTTTATTAATCCTATGTAATAATAGATTTTAGGATATATTTGTACAAACTCAATCTACTGTTGATAACTGACTTGTGTCTTATACTTAGTTTAATGTTGTTTTTTATCGAGGCTAACGAATATTTGACTCAACAATTTGAGGCATTTGCCCGTTGGTGGACACAAGGACTTAATGCAACTTTACAAGTCATCACAATTTCATTTCTTTGTTAAAACTTTGATCTATACTAATTTTAATTGAATTGCTTTACAGCTTAATGCATTCAACAACATTGTTTTTATGTTTTAATACACAGTTTTTATTTTAACTTTGCTTACTAAATCAGTTAGATCTAGGACAATCGGTACTTTTGATTCTGCTAATAACAAGACCTAAATTATGCGGTTGGTTATAGCAGTGGCTTGATACATATAAGATAAGTAATGCCTAGATTTGTGAGGGGATTAATTTTTAAGTTAGGGAGCATGATGAAAATTTTGCTAAATCACGATTATGTTTTGATACAATCATTCCATGTGACTTTATTTTTTTTTCTGTTGCATTTTTCTCTTTTTGCGTTGTTGCTTACCACCTCAGAAGTTGTAGGAATAGCATGTCTAAGATATTTCTTTTATGTGGGTCTAATTTTAGGTGGTTTCAGACTGAGCTTGCTCGGCATATGGGTTATGCTGCTAGAAGATTTGGACATGTAATGTTTCCAGAGAATGTGCATAAGCATGCCCTTGAAATTGCGGAACTTTTGCTAGAAGGCGTTGGAAAAGGTTAATGATGTTTTTTTTTTCTAAATTATAGCTAGCTATTAAAATTCAAAAGGAGTATTGTTATTGACATACATAACACCCTTCTCTTGTAGTTGATTTCAATTTCCTTTTCAGAGCATATTATATTAACATTAGAATTACGATCAATAGTTGTAATTTAGCATGTTCATTTTTCATATTTTTTACATTAGCGATTTTCTTCTTATCAGGTTGGGCTTCTAGAGCTTAGGTCTCAGACAATGGATCAACTGCCATCGAAATTTCTTTAAAAATGGCATTTCGTAAGTTCTCATTTGATCATGGAATTCATTCTGACATTCTTCAGGATAAGACGTCTAGAAAGCAATTCAAGCTTATGGTGTGGGTCTCTACATCTTTTTTGTGCTGCAAATATTACGTGCATTTGTTTATATATCAAAAGACATTATTTCTTGAAGTTAAAATAACTTGGTCGTATCATAATTTAATTGACCGTTTCAGGTCATAGCTCTTAAAGGATCTTACCATGGCTCTTTGGGTGCTATGGAAGCACAAGCACCATCATGTTATACTTGTTTTCAACCATGATACCGAAGTGGAAGTTAGAAAATTTTCTTTTCATCGTAGCATATTTCGAAATTCAATCACCCATTCTGCCCAATACAAAGTTTGTTAATATACTCTTGGTGATGTCAAGTACGCTTCTGGTTAATAATGAAGTATATACTTACACATTACTTGACTCTAGTGCCACTCACTAGTTAGTAATATATCCCAAATCTCTAGGTATGAGAAGATATCTCTTGCAAAAGACATAAAGTAATTAAAATATGCCTAGAGTATCAAGTAGGGAGAGTCTCATAAATCTAGAAGATTGAATGTAAGGGTTTTGAGAAGAATAAGTTAAGGAGGTAAGAGACAAATATATCTAGAAGACGTTTTGAGGTGTATCAAAATTTGCCCCACACTTAGATGAGTAAAGAAAAATTTAAAGTGTACCAGTATATTCAAGGTCTAAAGTTAGAAACTTATAGAGGAGTTGAAGTAGCTAGTACTAAGAATGTTAATCATGCTAATGTGGTGGCCGAGAATCTTAGAAATTTAGATGTGGTTTATAAGGTATAAGAAGTCTTTGATGAGAAATTCTTTAAACCGGTAATACCTCAATCAAGTAAAGAATGACAACCACTGAGAAGAACAAAAAAGATCAAGTGAGAATAAGCTCCAAGGAAGTAAAACAAAATTTAAGTTTAAGGTTCTTCTCAAGTCAAGTTATGTCATAGACTTAAAGGAGGCAATTTGGAAAATGTGCTATCGGCACATGACGATTTATTAAAATGCAAAGAGAATAGGACGTCTAGTGAGAAACTATCCCTAAATGAAAAAGTAACAACCAAGAACAAATTCAATAACGGGAAAATTAAGTAAGCTAACGATAAGGGATAAGTGTATGTCATTAGAGACTGATAACTTGTTCGATGAAAATAGACGATATTTCACGATGACATTCATAAAGAATATAAACATTATGAGTTTTTGGAAGATATCTGAGGGAAAATTATAATTTTTATTGACATAGTTGTTTTTATTGTTGAGAATGTATGGTAAAAATTGCAAGTCATTCTGATGAAATTTGCTTGATAAAATTAATTAAAACAAAAATGCGTTTGATGTGGACTCAAAATAAGTGTTTTTTTTTTTAAATTAGATTCAAATTCTCTATTTAGTACCCGAATTGAGTTTTAACCCAACTTATGAAGTGTTGATCTCCGTCTTACCTTTGTCATCTTCGTCCCGACTGCTGACTGGCCCTTCTAGGCTTCTACAAACTGTTTTTGGCTCATCCTGGGTTAGTCTGTTTGAGCTTTCACCCTCCTCCGCCCTATATCCTAAATTCTCGATCCCCAGTGTCAAGCTCTCGCCGCACCCTCTTGATGGCCCAAAATTGTCTCTCCGAAGCGCATTCAGAGTCTTCCTCGAAGCTTTCCGAATTTCATTCGCAGTCAGACTCAACTGTATCAAGGGACGTCTCTTTCTGTCGGCTAAACGCTCAGGCACCCGAGTTCATACCTGCACGTCCTTCGAGGATCGATTTCAAGTCTCAGCCATTAAGTCTTTCTAGCCCTTCACCTCCTTCCCCCTCGCCTCCCTGTTTGGTTCATACTTACAATCCCCCCTCTCTTTCTCCTTTCCACGCTAACTTGCAGGCTCCCATGCCGATAGCCAATCACATAGTCTCGGTTCCGACTCTGCATCATCATCAATCTCATTCTCGTATGGGACACCACCATCACCATCCTTATCGTATTCCAGGGCAGTACGATCCTCATCAGAATCAGCATTACGTTGGCCGTGGTGTATTTTCGGAGCAAGAGTTAGCTACGCAACCTTTCCTGCAAGCTCAGGGGGAGACTGATCATGCTACTTCTTCCAAGAGTAAGCATTCTGGGGAGACCTTCACGAGGCTTCTAAACCAGGTTCTCTAAATTACACGTTCCAAGGCTTTTTTTTTGTAATTGCCAAATTCATAAAATTCGTGCTAATTCCAAATTTAGTTGGGAATAATATTATGGGGTTCCTGTAAAAGATAAATTTATAAAGATGCCGTGCCCCACAGAAATCAATCTTAAATATCCCTTAGTGTGATGATTTCATCATATGAACGCAACCTATATTGTGTCATGTTCAAATGAGATGATAGTGTCACCAAAGTGGATAAATTATGTGCTTTGGAGCTATTTTATCTCAAGGTGAGATGTTATTGAAACCATACATAAAAAAATAGTTGGTGTGAATCAGAGGGCCGAAAGTACTTGTTTAGATAATAAAATAACTAGTAGATTCTATTATCATTATTGCTGCCAACATAATGAAGTGAGATCTTTCTAGCATGTGTGAAGGAACTTCAGATGTTCCCCAGATCAGTTGGCAATTTGACCCATTTGTGATGTTTGAATGAAGTAACATAAGTCATTGGAGATGATGTAATGTCTTTTTAGGGTAGCATATTCTAATACAAAAGAAAAAAAAAGGTATAGTGATTGACATGAAAAAAGCTATCTAGATTGAGATGATTTGCTCGGTAATGTTGTCCTACATTTTCATTTTTTTTTTCCAGCTTGCTAGGTCTATTATTTAGTGAATTTTTTCTCCATATGTCAATGGTTGATCTTTTTACGCTATCAAAATCTTTAGGTGGAATATTACTTCAGTGATCTAAACTTAGCAACAACTGATCAGTTGATGAGATACATCAATAAAGATCCAGATGGATATGGTAAGGACTCTAATAGATTTGTCAGCCTCTTTCACTGATTGGGTGGACAAGACCTAATTTATTGCATAGGAACTTCTAATATTCCCTTCTAAAAATGAAATTAATGACAATGAGTAAAATTTGTGAATCTTCTGACAAAGAACACTGTGGAAAAGTATTTGATCATTTGTTCACTAAACTGTTTAGAATTTATTCAATGCTTCACTATCTTGTCAGTGCCGATATCTGTTGTTGCATCTTTCAAGAAGATCAAGTCGTCAATAAGTAGTCAATCTCAGCTAGCTAATATTTTGCGAAATTCATCCACCCTGGTGAGTTGTTTATTTTTCTGTGTCTCTAACTGCATTTACCTAAATTTATCCTCTTCCATTTTCTAATGCATTTGCTAAATGTTTTTATCCATCTGACATGTCCCACTGTTTAGGTTGTTGGTGAAGATGGAAAGAAAGTGAAACGACAAAATCCACTAACTGAGCAAGATATTGATGAGTTGCAAGTAGGCTTCATTTTACTGCATGGTTTTGACAAATTATTTCTAATAATTTTTTTACCAATATTTATTGAGATGAAACAATATTTCTATTCTTGAAGTCTATTCCTGTTTTTGTGTTGTTGCACGTTGTGTTGTAATATTTTTATTGTTGTTAAATGCCAATTTTTGTGATGTTTTGATCTTTAATTTTTAAATTTCTTCATTGCTGAATGCTTTGGTGTATAATAATTCTGAACATGTAGGCTCGCATAGTGATTGCTGAGAACCTACCAGATGATCATTGCCACCAAAGCCTCATGAGAATTTTCTCTAGTATAGGGAGGTATTGCAATTGTTGGAATATCGTTCTACATTTATTTCATAGTATAAGAAATTTATAAGGCAGCTGAATTTTGTTGTTTTATTATTATTGTAGCGTAAAAAGTATCCGCACTTGTCAGCCTCATATCTCCAGTGGGGCTTCTTCAATAACCAGATCTACTAAGGTGGACGAGATAGTAAACACCTAGTGATTTTCATTTGATGGATGATCCTTCGTATTGGAAGTTTTACTCTATGCATTTCAATTATAGTTAGGCTGAATAGAGATTAATTATCTATTTTGAATTTTGCTTAATAGAGATTTATTATCTATTTTAAATTTTTCTCTATGAACTGTTTGCTTTGAATTGACATTCTATTCATGCATTTGGACGCAAAGAGAAAGTGAAACATTCAATTTTTTTTCTAGGCAACTAGAGACCAAACTTTACTTTCCCTATAATGCTTGCTTCAATTAAATTTTTGTTTCTCATCTCAGAATACTGATTCTGCAAGATCTTATATTTAATTTTTTCTCGCATGTAGCTGCATGCTTTCGTGGAGTATGAGTCAGTTGATTTGGCTGAGAAAGCAGTGAGTACTTTTTAGTTATTTGCTAAGAAGCTCATTTTCTGCCTTGGTTGAGTTGAAAGTATACACTCACCTTGACAGGTTGCTGGGCTAAATGATGAAGCAAATTTGAGGAGTGGGTTGAGGGTTCGTTTGATGCTTAAACCCTTGGTAAGCCACTGAATTTTATATATTTATTCCTATAAAATCAAAGCTTACGAGTACCACTTAATTCATTACTAGAGAAATTCTATTATATCTAATTCAAACTGCAAGGAATTCATACTCTTTATAGTTTGGTACTAACTATTTTTCAGAAACAATGACAAAAAGTGATTTTGGAATGGATTTGATAGCCTAAAAAGCCACACTCTCTTTTTTTACAAACATCTTTAATCTATCTCTCAATCAGATGTTAAATCAAACTCAGCAAATACTTGAATCATAAACATTATCTTAGCTATTCAAATTAAATAATATATCTAGGTTAAATTATTAATGCATATTTCAACCTCCCTCTCAAAGTTGAGACTATATGTTATTCATTTCTAGCTAAACATTATACTTATTATTATTATTTATCAATTAGAAATTCCATAGAGAAGATTTTTGTACTATTCTTTCTTTTCTCTTTATTCATAGTTGATTCTCCGAAGTTATTTCTATCCCCTGTTTTATTCATGGAACACAACTTTCACTATGTCAGTCTTGGTTTGTTCATGTTGTGTTGAATTGTGAGTTGTGTTTATTTCAAGTTCATTATGACAGAAGAGACCCACATGACCATCTCACTTAATTTATTAATATTCTTAGATTATTTTCAATGGTTGTAACTTGGCCACTCTTAGTTATGTTTCAAAACTAATCATCTACACTAGATTGAGATCTTATCTTATTTCTTACTCTTCTAAGTTATGAGTTATACTCTAGAAAAGTATAGTAACCGGATGGTGATGACAGTAAATTTAGCACAATTCACATCCTCATATGTCTCAAGAAATGGACTTTGATTTTATTTTAAGTAAAAACATTATTACATAGTTTGCAGTTAAGATATTGTTAGTACCAAATTGTTTGCATTTGAATTTTCTATACAAAAGTTGACTCATGACATTTATTGTTTATCCTATATTGCGCGGGTGTTAAATAATTTAATGAACATTCCTACCAATGGTTGATGTCCTTCTTCATTTACATCATTCTCATTTGCGGTGATTTGCGGTGATTGGGAACTAGACAGAAAAAAACTTGTTTGGTAATGCTCGAAATTTCCCTAGTGTATGTTTTCTTACATTTCGTATTGAATAATTCAAGGATTATATAGAATTAGTATCTTTCCCAAGGTATTTTATTGCTCTTTCTGCCATAAAAAGCAAGCCTTTCATGCACTCAAGTCAGTAATCACACCAATCAGACCTACCTCTAGGTGATGGCTATCCAGCTTGCCGTTCCAAGCTGTACGGGACAAGCTCGGACAAGCTCGGACAAGCTCAACTTCCTTGCCCTGTGAGCTTAAGAAGGGGTGTCAAAATCACAAAAGCTAGTGATATGGACTTACATAAATTGGCCTTTTGTACCCTAAACTAAATATCAAAATCACATTCTCTCTAAAATATATTCTCAACTGCGAGTAATCACAAAAGGGGAGTACAATTGCTATAGTTGTCTTTTAAAACTTTATGTTTTTAGTACTAGTGATGTTTATCAAAAGGGAAAGTATAGGATTAGTGAGATATTGATAATATTTTGGGAAATATAATATCAAGGGAGCACTAATTTACCTCTTGAATGTGTTATTATTTTGGGAAAGGTCACAGACCTTTCCAATGTCTGGCATATTTATTTTTTGTTAAAATATGTGTGGTGTTCTATTTCATTCCACTACAAATTAAAGTCATCTAAGTTGTTTAGATGATAAATATTCACGTGGAAAAGTGAATATATGTTTAAAGCACAAAGCTAATTGTTTTATTTCTTTTCTCCTTTCTTAGTCAAATTCTGCTCAAACACGAGGTAAAAAGGTGAATGATGGGGTCAATACTTCCGAAGAAGATGATACTTCTTATCAACAGCAAAAAGAGAAACATGCAGAAGATCCTTGCCCACTATGGGATGGCCACCCTTCTGTATATACAGTGAGTACTTCTCTGATTTTATTATTACAAGGGAAAAAATTAACAGAATTTCATTTTTTTTATCTGGAAGGGCGAAGCAAAAATAGTTGATTGTATCATTCGGTCATGTCAGGGTCCATGTTAAGTTACTCTATTTGAGAGGGCAAAGGAATGATAGGTTTTTTTTTAGATTAGATTCTACAACAGTATGGATATGTATTTGTTGTAGCTCATCTAAAGCTTTATAACGATATATTGTTGTTGGAGTGGAGATAACCTTTTTACAATTGTGGATGGCTTTGCGTTATTTTATTTTGTCTCAATGACGATGTTAGATCAAAGATAGGACATTATAAGAACTGTGTGCATTTGAAGTTCCACAGTTCTATGTCTTTGGCATGTCCTTGCTCTTCTTGAGCATAAAACGCTACTTGCTCTAGTTTATGTGGAAAATTGTTCATGCTGGGATGCAGTGAAGTAGACACAATATTGGCCCCATATTGGAGATGTACTATGCATTTGCTTCCAAATTGTATAAAAGTATTGGATTTTCTATCTTGTTTGCTTATGAGTATTTCTTATATCTCATTAGCAGATATGTTGTCAAATTTGATAGGGTGAGGAACATGGCGAGAGGGATAGTGGACAGAGGAAAGGGCGAAGCAGAGGGCGTGGAAAGGGACGGGGACGCATTCAGTGTCATCAAAACCATTTAGGAACAGCTCCGTTAAGTAATGAGCACTCGGGCATAACAACAGCTAGGCAACCTCCCGGGCCCCGCATGCCTGATGGTACGAGAGGATTTGCCTTTGGTCGTGGAAAACTCCTTGCAGGTAATATTGCATAAGAGGCTGGAAATTCCTCAATAAATAGGAGTTTCCTTTCTCGGTGCCAATAAAGTAACGCAATGATGATGGTTGGGAGCCGAGTCTTATGTTGCGATCCGGAGGGAGCTTTAGTTATAGCTGCCACTCCACGATGGACCATATTAAAGTCATGGATGAGCAGAAGAAAGAAGACGATTACTCTACATATATATATGTATGTTATAAATGGATCACCATCTTGGAGTGACATTGCAATGAACTTGACTGAAAATTTAGTGACCGAATTAGAGGTTTATCAGGTCGTAATACTACTCGCATATTCAGTATTAGAATTTTTTTTTAATTTATATTTAATTATTAAATTTCGTCCATGCCAATGATTTTGTTTGGGATGTTTAGGACTTTTAAAGTAAATGTTGTCAATGCTTTTTTGTCATCTATAATTATGATTTTCAAGGGCAATGTGAGAAACCTAAAACCATAGATGTTAAGTTCTCATTAGTGTGAGTCTCTAGATAAAAAGTAGTAGAAAGAAACTGCACTAGGAATCGATAATCCCATTTTGGAATTAGTGTACGGTCATGGAGGGTCCACCGGTACAGAACCTTATCCAGCAGGAGCACCAACCAATCAATGTGTTTCCTGCCTCGTCTATAGCTTTGAACATATCCATCTCATGGGTGAGTTGTCTGCAGGTCGGTCGATGCTTGAATTTGCAGCCTTGATGAGATAAGAAAAAGATGACTCTTTCACCTGCCTCCATTCCGGCTGCCGCAGCAGCGCCCCTCCTCCCCGCAAGTGCGACATTCAAGAAGAGCTCTTGCTCTCCTCTTTTGTCTCTGGGTTTTCCAAACCAGCGGCCTGGCGCTGATCCTCCAGTTCATGAAGCTTTCGACGATAAACTCTTCCATCGAAGGTACGAGTTTTCTTGTTGTTGTCGTCTCGTTCCTTAATCGTTGAAGTGGCTAGTGTTGGGAGCATAATGTATTATGTTTGCACTTTGAAGGGCGGCTTTGCGCTTGAGCTTAACCGGAGCGGCGATGGGTGTACTTTCCCATTGTGGGAGTGCAAATGCGGCAAGTAGAAGAGCGCCGCCACCAGCTGCAGAGGAGAAAAAGGATCCCAATGTGAGTGGCGTGCTGGCCAAAGTGTTGGCGAGCAAAAAGAGGAAGGAAGCCATGAAAGAAGCCATGGAAAAGCTGAGACAGAAAGGCAAGACCATTGACCAGCCGTCCTCAAATTCAGACTAATTCAACCATCATGTTTTTATGGTCTACCGCTCCGGACGGAGAGGAACGTGTATGTCATCACTATCAGAGATTCTACGATTAAAGCATATTTGTCTTTATTCCTTGCTCCAAGTTTCTGTCGATTAGAAGCGCGCATCGTCGTCTTGATTGTTCCGACCGAGGAAGTATGAAAAAATTGTGGCGAGGGAACGGGAATTGTGCGAGTGAGCCCTGCTGTCAAGCCATACTGGGGCTGAAAGTAATTTAATTTTAAACAGAGAGTTGAGTTCTATCAAATGGCTAGGCAAGAAACAGAACAATGCAATGGTACTGCGTTATTCTTCTAATATCCTTACAACCCAGTGACAAGTTTGGAACTAATGTCCTCTCTGGTTCTCTTCCGAGTCATAGAGGAGCAGGCAGTCTGCTTCGTCCCAAAACAAGCCAATTTGCAGAGCAAAAGCGCCGATTAGAAAGTGGTGGCGTGGGTACCCTTGAAGGTTGGCAATATTAACGTTTATGACTCTCCCACATCCTTTTCCTTACTTCCCACTCATTTCTACTTTGTTGAAGCTCGTAACTGAAAACGTCATACATGCAAGATAGTCTTGACTCATCGACCTAGAAGGCCCAAAATTCTGTACATTAAGTGGATGCCCTGGCTCCTGGCTCCTGGCTCCTGGCTCCTGGCTCCTGGCTCCTGGCTCCTGGCTCCTGGCGCTAGAGAAAGTATTTCATCCTATCGTCTCTCCTCATCGCGTTGTACACAGCTTGGACCTGCGACGCATGCAATCTCCCATTAAAAACAGCCATGGGCTCATTCTCTCCGACCTTCGTCAACAATGGGAGATGTAAATGTACCTGCTCGCTGGATATTACTTGAACTGGTCCTATGTTGACCGACACGTACTTCCCCCCAGATGACAGCTTCTGCCTCACTCTCCCCTGTCGCCACGCAACATTGAGACTAGTCGCCAACAGATCAAGTGTTAATGGGTCGCCTGCATTTAATCAGGTACAAACCTCGGGAATTGGCTGCTGGATCACGGACTCAACAGCAACCACCATTGCTTGCACAAAATCATCGCCGCCGGTTCCTATTGCCGTGAACCCTCTAACTGTTGGGTATGAGTTCACCTGTTCGTGGGTACACTCCAAGATCGTATAGGAAAATGGTTCGCCAAGAGAGCACAATTACAAAAGTATGAGGAAATATGGGAACACCTTCTGATCCAAAGCAAGCCATTCATTGGTAGAGTCGTCGGCCACAGTGCCTCCAATTACCACATTCGTAGTTTGCCCAACCCTTCCTTCAGTTTTGGAAACCTCTACACCCAAATATGGAAACGCGGATGACGCAGCACAGCGACATCGTTATTAGTTCAGCACAGAAAAGTTACAAATCTAATTGACCAAACCAAGTATAAACGTCTTTGACACAATGCTGCATATATACTTTCGCATTGGTTCTTCCTGGAAGTGGTTTAACCATGAATAACTTATCACAACGGCACTTTATCCGTGTCTTCTCGATTACATTAGAATCGCACTCGAATTCTGAATTTCGGAAGCAATTGAAGCTACAGCTAGGAAATCAGAAGAGCCATAAACAGATACCAAGCTATACCCGTAAACAGCAGACCAAGATACAAACAGCTAGAAAACAAAAATCGAACAGAAAAAGGAGGAGAAGGTAAGAGAAAAACCAGAAATAGCTTTCAAGATGGCTTCTTGAGGGGGGCCCTGGTCGTCGGAGGTGGGCGCCTCGCTAGAGGAGCAACTGAGAAAGAAGGATCTGCGGAGCTGGAAAGTCGGATGGGAGACGAGTCCGAAGGAGGGGCGGAGGAGCGTGAAGGAAGAAAAGGAAAGGGGAGGACAGCCGGGGTTGGCTAAAAGGGAAAAGGAACGCAAGCACGCCATGCCTGTTGTGAACTCAACTCTGGACAAGCAAACCGGTGCGAATGCAATCGTTGAGTTTGAGTAGAGCAGGGCTAGGAAGCAGATGACAGGATTTGTCCCCCCGACATCTAGGATGCAATCAACCCTCGATTCAATTTGAGGTTTTCGTTTGGGCCCCCTTTCTAGTTTCTTTATCCGAAGCCTATGTTTCTCCTGCATTAGCAAAAAGGCTTAATCAGACTACGTGAGCCGGTTAAGGAGGGCCAGAGCCCAAAAACATGGCTAATTTTCTTCACAATTCAATCCCGGGGTTCGGCCCAAACGGCGAGAATCATCTTCTGCGAGCGACCTTGCCAGTTGCCACAATTTCTAGGTCGCCTCTGCTTCGGCTTCAGGTAGGGCGGTCTTCTCTATCTTTCTTCGATTCAACACGATGCTCTTTGCCTCACGCGTCGTTAAGTCGAGTCTCTCCCTTTCTTGACACAATTATTGATTTGAGTTTGTGCAGAGAAGATACGATGAAGTTCGTCATGGAATTCGCTGAGAATCTGATCTTGAGATTGATGGAGGACCCCAAGGAAAGGGACCGGAAATTCAGAGAGCGGTTGTATGCGGTCAAGGATAGGTGTACGAGGACGAAGGAGATGTGGAGCTACCCTCTGCGTCCGTATGGCTTCTGGACCTTCGAGCGCCACAATTCCCAGCTCCGATGGGATGCGCAGATCAGCCAAGCCCCTGGTCGTAGGGACCCTTACGACGATCTTCTTCATCAGACCACGGGTTCGAACTCCAACTGAGGTTCCTCTCTTGCTACTCATCTCAATTACCCTCTATTTTCCTGAATTTCTGTGTGCTGCTTGCTGAGATCTGTGATTGAATCATGTTAAATCGAGGTTTTTTTGGTCTCATATTCATCTCTCGGTCCAGCTTCATATTAGAATGTGCGCTTGTTTTGGCTCAATATGAGTAGGGGTGATCGAAGATCAATTGTGTGTGCTTGCCTCATATTGTTCTCGTTGGAGTTAAAGGTTGATTTTTTTTAGTCTCCCCTTTTCCCAATCCAACTTCAAAAGAGCACCCTCTAACACCAGCTTCTAAAAACTACTCATCGTGTTCATAAACTACTCGTTCAAATAACTCCCCCTCCCCTACTACAACATGAAACTAACTAAAATAGGAGAGGTTACTCCACCTAAAATCTAAACCTTACAGTTAGCTAATGGATTATGGCAATTGTGGAGCAGGTCATCAACAGTTTAACTATGGGTCATATGCATTCGTGCTTGATTGAATCCATGTGATTTTGTACTTCTCGACAAATATAATCTCTTTTATTATTCTAAGTGATTATTCAATTCTAGGTAGTGAACAACTTTTTCTTCTTAACTCTTGGGTTCAGGAGTTCCTATATAACTTAAGTGATACAATCGAAGCCTTTTCTATTCTTTTATTAACCTAATATGCATAGTCCTTGCATTTTGTGGAGAAGCTTATAGGAATTTGATTTAATCAACTCATACAGTCTGCTGCATATCAAGAGTGTTCAAATGGAAAAGAAAAATGGATCCTTGGCAACAATTGCATTGACTTTAAAAATAGGGGGTTGCAGAATTTCACAGATCGTCTCATAAAGGTTCAAATCTCTTAGCTTTTGCAATATCTAAGATTAACATTTAGCAGAAGTGTGTAGAACTCAAGCTCACCAGACTCCAGCGCACGTAACCATCAGAACTTTTCAAATGGCCTGGGATTTTGAGCGCTTCACATTTTGAAGGATTGGTTCTTTAACCTGGAAAAGAGAGCAAGTCCACGTAATCAAGAAAACGTATTCTTAGAGTTAAATCTTCGAGAGGACAAGTGAAATATACTGTGCTCGTCTTCCTTGACCGCTTATCTAGAGATGATCTACAGATAACCACGTCAACCTCATCTGCATTTCTCTTGTCTCTGGCCATCATCTCATTCCCCGGTACAAAGCTCTCTCTTGAAGTTACTGGCTGTAATTTTAACATAAGACACCTCAGCTTGGCCCCAAACAAGTTATTACGTTACATCTAATGCTAAGACCAAAAGTTAATGGGATGACATTACCTCATCCCTGCTCGTAGGAGTGTTTCCAAGCTTAGAAATAGAACGTTCACTCCTCACTGAATTATTTTGCACGGTGTCAGATATCACTTTCATACGTGTGAGGTCTGATCCGATGGAATGGAGTAGGCCGCATGTAGACATGTCTTTGTAGTTACTAACGGAACCTAAGGAAGAGTGTTGTGAGGTATTAATAAGAAAAGCGTAAAAACATGATAATTAAGAATGCTATCATTAGTTACCCGCTGTTGAGATGATATCTAGATGGGTTGGCCTCTTGTGAGGTTCCTTGTCGATTTCCTGTTTGTTAACCGTAAGGGTTAATTACTACAGTGATATAAATGAAGAAGATCTAGCTATATTCACCATTATCAATCAAGAAACAAATTTGAAGCGTTACCATTGCGTCGTCGTTTAAAGCTATCTTTACTGCGATCAGCTTTTTCTCGGTCATATCAGAATGAATTACACGCTTGCCTGTGCATGCAAGTTGAACAATGCTAACCAGTTTTTTCTACAGTGAAGAAAAACTTAGTTTAAAAGTTTCAATTTGGCACAGACCTAGCCGTCGATTTCCTTTGGCTTCAAGAAAACCATCCCGGGTCATTCTATCAATTAATTTTCGCACAGTAGTATGATTAACCTTTCCTTCGAGCATGGCTTGGAGTTTTGCAATAGTCACATATTTCATCGGAAGAGCATGAGACAGAGCCTGAAAATTAAACGTTTCCAAGATTGAAACATCAGAACTCCAAAATTCGTTAAATAAATATAAGTAAAATATCACTCGCTTGCAAAGGACACCACACATGATTATTTTGGTGTCTCAATAAAAAGGTACTCCCCCTTAAGAGTCTGACAAACCTTCGTATACAAGAGATCATCTCCTTTTGGAGCTCTGTCACCATCGGGACCATCCGTTTCATCTTTCACAGCTGTAAACTCATAGTCGTACTTCTGGCTTGACTATGCACCAACAGAACATGGAAAGTTAGAGCATGATTCAGGCTGTCCAAAAGCTTACTTTCAAGGATGAAAAGAAAATTGGATAACGACCTTATGCCTATTAATCGTATATGCGTCGGTTCGAGTCTTTGACAGAAAACCTTCATTAACTAGCTTATCCATTATTTCTGGAATCATCCACGTAATAATAATATTATTCAGACAAATTGTACATAAATCTGATAGCTAGTACCACTTTGAGAAATTGTTGTATTAATGATTTGGAATACTGGAACTAGAATACCTTCCGTGAGAACCTGTAACAGCAACAATGAATGACAATATCATAAACTTTTTACGAAAATGTATTTCCCATACTTCGCTAACCCAGAACTCGAAACCACACCCTTACCACTGAGATGTCTGGAAAATGTGACAGAATATCTGTTAGTTCTATGGTTTCCAGGTGGCGATTCTGGATCCAATCCTTTACTCGGTTCATCTGCTGTTCATTTTCCTCTGGATCTTGAGTATCATCTGCAGATAATTAAGTAAAGTTACTATACCACGTATGCTGACTAATTGGCAAAAAGAAGTGGAATCAACACGTTCTTGATTGAAAAATTAGGTGGAGAGAAATACTTGAAGAACCATGAGAAGCAATAATAAATTGAGTAGATCAGGTCAAATTCCGTAGAAACCAAGATCCAAGTCTATTTTAGAACTCTAATGTGAATCCTTTTACCTTCATCACCAACGCCATCGCCTTCCTGCTTTTGCAGCTTATCTGTCAACAAAACATGATAAGTTTTGGTTAACTAAAAAAACCATTGAACCTGAGTAACTGAAGGAGAAGATGGGGTATAAAAATGCTTCATGTACACTACCAACTGGTGCCACGACATAATTGTCCCCTGGTAAATGATCAACCTAGAAGTGAAAAAAGAAACAACACATTCAGCCAATATATACGTATAGCCTGAAAAAGCATTAAGCTTCACATTATTTTAACTTAATGGAAAGCATAGATAATATAGAAAGATATCGCAACCAGCAAACGGAAAGTTTACCTCGCAATCAGATTCAGAATATTCTCCTTTCTCTACAGAATCAGCTCCTACACTCGCTTCATTATCTTCTATTTCATCATTTTCATCGTCACACGGATCAAGTATACTCTGAACCTATACAGTAACAAATATCCTAACTTAAACTAAAAACAGTACCCCAAGTAAATATCTGCTGGAATATTCCAATATATTACATTCCTTACTTTAAGAGCCAGTACAAAATGCTTGCTGTTGACATTGCCAACCTCCATTTTTAGAGGATTTCTAGCCCATGGATTATGAGCTTCGCCCTCTATACAGCATCTGAAAAATGGAGGTTCATAATCGACTGGCTGCAAAGAAAAAGCATTGGTCACAATAGCATAATTTATTGGTAAATGGAACAATAACTAAACAACATCTAAATTGAGGAATAAAAATTTATTTGAGGCAGCATACCGTAACATCATCATAATAGAGAAGTTTCATCAATATAGCTCGCTGAAAGAGAAAATATTTAACTCAATATATCTAACGTAATTATCTGATAATATGAAAATAAAATACTTTTTAAACTTTATTAGATCATGTAGTAGATGATCTTTTAGTATTACCTCTTCGGGCATTCTATCCAGAGTTCTCATAAGCTGAACTAGTGTACGCACCATCTTACATGCAGAACTCCTAAATAGTATATTTGTATTAAATTCCATCATACATGAAAATACGGCATAAGATGGCACTAGACTCCTGTCAAGTGTACCTCATTTGGTTGGGTGTAACTTCTGAGGTGGAGTTACATTTGAATGCTTCACCCTGTCTCTTGTTACCAGTGCGATGGATATTCATCGAAACCTCCTCAGCATCAGAGGTTGAATAACTGAATGAAACTGTTGGTTTATATCAATAACTCTGTCAGACGTCCACCAACAAAATACATAAAATTGATAAAACAGAGAAATGTAAACAGGCTCTAGGGAGTTAAAAATAGCGCAGTTTACAAATATTGCCAGCGCTTTCAATAGCGAAATGGATGAATGAGAAAGGTAATATCGAATATTTTGAAAACAAACTCGCTCTATTTCTGCAGCTCAACCATACGCATAAATTGCTATGGAGTTCATGAGCTCACATGCATATTCCTCAATCATCGGACCATCTACAGCTTCGCACACACAGAACAGAAGAGTTTTAAGGTACTTTTTCTGCAATGCGTCATATACGCCTGAAAAATAGAAGGCATAACTCAATATATAAAAACAAAAAAGAGAAACTAGCAAAACAGCCTTATTAGAGCACCTTTTTCCATCCAATCAATCAGTCTACGAGATTCTGCATCCATCGGCATAAGCTTCTTGATCTTCATCTCTATTTGAAATGATTATGCCATCACTTAATATCAGCTATTCATTTCTGATGCTCTGACCGAAGTGGAAGGAAGTCAGAAATTAAGAGTACACTTACCCAAGGCAGGAACAGACTTGTCATTGAAATACTTTTCAGGAAACAGTCCTCTGATGTAGCTGATGTTGAATATAGCGATGCGAAGTAAGTTCCTCGTCTGAGATCAGAAACGAAAAAGTGAGAAAACCTAAGCGACGTGGTGGACTAAGACAGCAAGTAAGCATTTAGAAGTTCCTGGCTAAAAAGTAGATATCAGAAGGAGGATACGCGAGGAAATTAGTTTGCGGATGAAATAGTTACAATTACAAAGAACTGGTGGATAAAGCAATAAATAGAACTATCTGCTCCTCATTCGATAAGCATTAAATAGGTGGAAGAAGCGCAGAAAATAAAAAGGAGAAGAGAGCGGAAATGATTGCCAGAAGAAGAGAATCCTGCTCGGTGATCTCTGTTTCCTTCACTTTCTGTGCGACAACCTGGTCACAATGAAGAAGTTGATTAAAAGAAACGGTAGCGGTGACCAAACGTAGGATGGAGGACAGAATAGAAAGCGTTTGGCAGTAGAATAGGATAAGCTCACCATGTTGTCAGGACTGGGACGGAGGAAAAGGATGGTAGCTGGGGCGAGCGTCAAAGAGAGGCGGGCGGGAGAAGACGGGGAGGGCGGAAGGAACCAGAAATTTGAATGAGGCGGAAAATATTTATAGACTGGGGAAGAAGTTGCTCAACCTTGGTTAAATGAGTAGCTCAAGGTGTAAGAAAGGGAAAGGAGGCACGAGGACGGCGTGGAGAGAGAGCCGTTAGTAACAGATTTCGTACAACTGCCACAACATATTATTTAAATAATCAGTAATTAAAAATAACGATAATACAGTGTTCACCGTTTTCATTAGCTGGTGTCCGTTATTTGTGTGATCAAATAGAGAGAGGGTGAGAGAGTGGAACCCTAAAACCAGTGCAGGAGCAGGAGAAAAGAGAGGGAGGGGCGTTGGCTTCGACCTAAAACACTAGGCACTGAGCCAGGTCTGAAATAGTAATCAAATTAAGATCATGCTTAGCTTTCAAAAACACCTTATTCTTAATCCGCCCTCTGCTGATGGCTTTGGTGCTAGTGTTCTAAAGGAAAGAAGCAATGGCAAATTAAAAAGATCCAGAATAATCTTTGATTGTAAAATCTTCAACCAACAAAAAACACCACCCGTCTCTCACACCTGAAACCCAAACCTTCTCTCAAACCACACCGGCCTCCTCCATTTCTTCTTCCACCGTGCTGCCACCTGCCGCCGGATAGTAGTGGTAGTGCAGCTCTCCCACATCGTCCCCTGACAGCTTTTTCCATCCATCCGCTCCCACATGATAAACTGCAATTGCACACGTCTGCATCAAACTGCACTCCACTATTTCCTACACACCACAAGCAACAAGAGATAGAAATATACCACTGGCAACTCCACCGCTGGCACCATCGCGAAAAGTTGCATGATATATGGCTCTTCTAGCCAACTCAGCCGCTTCTTTCACCGACATATCATACTGGTACCTATTGTTGCCACATAATCGATTAATCCTGACTCTCAGTTGTTTTTCGCAAAATGTAAACACATTGGTGAGTAGAGTCGTCGCATGAATGAAATATACCCATTGTCCAATACACCATAAGCATAAGGAGAACCCGAGCCAACGGAAAACCGATTCCCTTTCAGCCTCCCTCCTTCGCTATCAACATAATACAGTCCAGGGCCCTGCAGATTCAAAACATTCACATCGATGAAATAAAAATGGGAATTGCTTTTGCTTAGGATCAAAATTACCGTTTCATCCCATCCTGCGATCATGGTTCCCACAGATAGACCCATCCCGCGGTATGAGTAAAGAATGTTTGCCAGAAGCTTCGAGGCCCCAGTAACTGAAATTCTTCTCTTGTTTGCTAATTCATGCAGCCGGCACTAAATTGCAGGAAAGAATTATCGTAAGCAATTCAATTGAAAACCGGTTAGTATCACCTAAAACACCCCCTCCGTTGTCTTTGTTACATAATAAAATGTTGGGAGATAAGAGCTTTACATTGGAAGGAGCACATTAGATCATCAAGATAATTAATGCATAAACCCCAACATTATCCTTCTACAAAATGATGGATTGATGAAAAAGCATTATACTCAGTGAGAATGCAGTAGATTTTTCATGATTTAGGCCACGGCATAAGAAATTTAAACTTTAGAACAACGTCCATGCAACTTCGTCTGCCTGCAAAGTCACCTTTATTGGGAAAAAGTGTAACAGCAAAAAATATCTATCGTTCAAAAATGAATGTCATAGTAAAGTCTATCAGTGCCATTAACATCAAATCACTTAAACAAGCCTCAACAAATTACCTTTATTCCAAGATTTCGGTGCCAGAATTGGCAATCAGCAGCTCCTCCAGCCATAGTGCCAAGCATGTAAGGGTTGATTTCGATGATCTTCTTCACAGATTGAGATGCTGAACAAATTAGATGACGGATATTAAAATGTCTATAGTAACAGGAAAATGCATATATAATCAGAACCCACAGAGTGAAAATACAAAGTGCAGATAAAGAGCTATATCTATAAGAGAAAAGGAGAAGATTGTATAATTATGACAGATTTTTCTACAAAGCCAATGCCTTTGAAGAATCAATCCGAATATGAATCCCATAAATTAACAGTATCACTTGGGCGATATATCTAATATAGCACATAAAGCAACTAAAAGAACAACATACAGATATATCCCCCCATGCTAGCTCTAGAATCTGCAGCAACCATGACTCCTTCCTTGAAAATAAAAGCCAATGTGGTTGTCCCCTTAGCTGGCTTCACCATCTGAATGGCCTCTTTCTGAAAACCATCAAACTGAAACATGGCGTACAAAAAAATCACATTCAGTACGTACAGATCATAAAGTAGGTTGACAATTTGTTCCAGTAGCGAACTCAAGAGACACATTGCATACATCAGTGGTACCAGGAATCGCAAACGCAGGGCTAGCTTGGAACCCTTCGAGGAGCTCACAGCTGGCTCCAAATGAAGTTGCAGCTGATTCAAGAGCACTGGTGTCAAGCCTCATGCTTTCTAACTTCTGAGGTAACATGCAAATAAGTTTGGAGCAATCAATGTCGGGTATGAGAATGTAACATAATGGGTGCGGGCTAGCAGTAAATATTTCAGAAATAAATCTCCGGCAACACCAGACTATAATTAACGAAAACATGAAAATAGAGCAATCCAAAGCTAATACCCATTTTCCCAGAAGGCGAAGGGGAATATAGTGAATGCAAAGGAAACAAAACAACTTCTAAACACAATAGGGCGAATCGTTATACAGCTAGAGGCTAAAGGTCGAACAAATTAGCAGACTGAGATGGGAAGTTAATAAGTAACTGTAAGTAAACACCAAATCGAGGATGAGTGAAGAAAAAAATGATTGGGGATCACCTGAACGCGCACAGCTGAAAAAAGGGAGATCCACGGCGAGGAAGGAAATGGAAGCAAGCATGAGAGAGAGAGAGGTTTCTTGTTGTCCAGGAAATCAGAAGGGCGGGCTTTGCTTCGTTTAGAGCCCATTTACGGGGCAAGTACTGATACCCAGCTCCACGATGGGCCCGAAGAATGCGGAGAGAGACATTGGAAGAAGGGGCCCTTGAAAAGTAGTTCTCACGCTCAGAACGTGGACGTTTACCAACGTCTCCAACCCATCACATGCTCTGGCAGTCTGGCTCATCTTCTTCTCCCACTTGCACTCTAGCTCCCGCCCCTCCCCTCAAACTGCAACTTCATCCCTCTATCATCACTCCCGGCGTCAACACGGTATCGATGCGATTGCATGCAGGCGGAAACCATATGCCCTTCTTTTTCCGCATTACGTACAACAACTCTACACTAGCACTCTAGCCTAGCCATGATACAAAACCAGATTGCTTCATCGTCAAACGTGACTCTGTTTCTTCCTTAAACAAACACCGCCGGCGCCTGAGATTTTTTTACCAGTTCGTTCCGTGAAGTACGGATCCAAAGCCAGGGAAATTCAAATCAGTGGTCGAAGCACGACCACGTGGCTGACCTCCGGCCCCACCGACAGTATTCCGATATTTTGATTGCTCTCCACTGCCCATTCACGTGGGTTCTCTCTCCTCGGAAGGGCAATAATCGTTCATTCGTCCTCGAGTAACGACGCGGCTCCTAACCGACAACCCAAGGTCGGCCACTGTCGGCCGGTGAAACGGGGACAACGGCGGCGGATCCGCTTCTCAGCATATGGATTTTTAAATTTTGAAAATTCCAAGTCAGACACTACTAAACATTGTAGCAGTGGATGGAGCTGATCTTAATCTGTAATTACTTCTGCCATAAATATCGATTTCGTTTTAAACTGTTCCCGGTAAAAACTGTATTCTCGTTTTCACTACTGATTCCCGACAGGTCTCCCCCAGCTTCTCTTCTCCCAAGTCTCCAGATTCCCACGAATCTGTCGCTCCATTGGGATCCCGCTGCCTCTGCTTCGATCCGATGCCAATGCACCTCCCCTACTCCTCACCCCTTCCCATACCGTGTTGTGATGCACTCCCCGCCTTTTCTGCGTTTCTTCTGCTACGTTTCCTTTCCTTCCCTTTCCTTTTTCTGGCTTTATTTTACGTATGATATCTCGTCCTCGCCTACTTGCCTATTCGCGCAATCGAATCTGTTTTCCTGCAACCACCTACCCTTTTTGTTTTATTTTGCCCTCTTCACACCAATCCTGTTTGTTGCTGGCTACGCATTTCTTATTTCACCTCCAGATCTCAGATTCAGATATCATTCTAAAAAGTCTTCTGTATACAAATTTTCTTTTGTATGGAGCTTCATTTTCTTTTCTCTTTTGTCAAAAAAGAATATTATTGATGCTTAGTCGTACTTCTGCGTTGGCTATGCACATGCTTATCGGATTCTTTTTCTCATTTGTAATGCAGATGACTCAGTCTCCAAATCTAATTTTTAACAGTGCGCTTTAAGTATGGATATCACTGAGGTTGAAGAAAATTTGTTTGCAATTGGTGACCCCAAGGTATGATTTTTGGTCTGATTTCCAAAGGCAACTCATTTCAGCTGCTCCCATTAATTGGTTCAGTGGACGTTAAAATTCCAGATGGCATATGATACACTTATTTACATACTAGTTCTCTTGTTCGGTGTATGATGAAACTGCAGTTTTTTTATCCTTGCTTGTCAAATATAAGGGAATATCACTTTTTTATCTTTACATAAATATTGCGTTTTGTGATTTAAAATCTATGCTAATACAAAGTTCCTTTTCAAATGCAAGCAGCATGTTGATGCCAGGAACAATCATTATTTTAGCATTTTCTCTAGCCTTTGATTATTATAATTTTCCAGTGACATTGCGCCACTTGTGTTTGCGCATGTATCAGAGGGTTATCTTTCTAGCTGTTGAGTTTTGTGTTTCGTGTATTGTAGCTTCATGGAGATATGTGCAAAATGCTTTCTGGAATTTATTGCAAGGTGTTGTCTGTTTTCCCTTCCTTAGAAGCAGCAAAGCCAAGAAGTAAGTCAGGCATTCAAGCATTATGCTCATTACATGTGTCTCTAGAAAGGGCAAAAAATATTCTTCAACACTGCTCAGAATGTAGCAAACTATATCTGGTAAGCTCACCTTCAATGTTTTGCCTCATTTTATGGTCCTTCAACACTACTATTGCTGTTTGAGTTCCCTTTTGATCGTGTTGAATGGAACAAGAGAATCAAGATAGCTTCCACTATGGGTTGTTTGTATTTGGTGGACATAGTAACTTTTTAGTTTGTTATATTTTACTAATTTGCGAAATTTACTCTTGTTAAATATTAGTTTTTATGAAGAAATATTACTGCTGCTTTACTTCCTTCTTTAGGCAACGCCAGTTCTTTCTGTGATTGTTGTTTAACTTTGTCTAATCTATGAGATCTTTTCAATCTTTAAGGCCATAACTGGGGAGTCAGTCCTTGCGAAATTCGAGAAAGCAACATGTTCTCTTCAGAACAGTCTCAGTCGCATTGAAGATATCGTTGAACCAACAACTGGCTCTCAGGTTTGTTGTAATTTAACATCATGTTTTCATCACGCCACTTCCTTTTTTCTCTATCACCAGACATGTTTTTTTCAAATGGAAAATTGGTATGCAAAATGCATTTTCTTCCTGTTTAAGAAGTAGCGAGTCAAGTTCTGTATTTACTATTTTCTTTTGGCTCAGAAATATTTATACAAAGTGTTTCATGGAAGAAGAGGCAAGAGGAATGTCATAGTTTGACCAATGCTGTGTTTTAAATTTTTGGTATCGTCATAAGTACGTCCATATGAAGCGGAAGACCATATAAACACAGTGAACAGAATTGCAAAATAAAAATGAAACGTTTTACATGCAGATGCTATTTTAATAATTTTTAAAGTTAGTTTGTTTTACCCTCATCTTCAAAGGTCCTTCAAATGATATGATTTATCATCATGTGTGGTTTGGCTGGGTAGCGGGGTTAATATGCACGACATTATGGATGCATTGTATACATGACATTATGGATGCATTTTACAATCCTCCAACCACCGCATATTATGCGGAAAATTCTTTTTTCGATGTAAACTTGAAATCTTTTGTGACGACCTCTCTAGATACTGGAAATCATTGGCAAACTTGATGGAATGGTGTTTGCTCTTGATCCGTTGGAGAAGCAAGTAGGCAATGATTTGATTCTACTACTTCAGCAGGGAAGAAAGTTCAATGACTCCAACAACAATAATGAGCTTGAATCTTTTCATCAAGCTGCTTTAAGACTTGGTATAATCTCTTCTAGGACAGCCCTTAGAGAAAGAAGAGCACTAAAGAAACTTGTTGAAAAAGCTCGTGCTGAAGAAGACAAGAGGAAGGAATCTATTGTTGCTTACCTTTTGCATCTAATGAGGAAATACTCCAAATTATTTCGAAATGAGTTTTCAGAGGACAACGACTCACAAGGTTCCACGCCCAGCTCACCTACTGTTCAAACAACACTCGATGAATGCAGTCCAAGTGGCAACAATCAAACCTTTGAAAGGCAGCTATCAAAGCTTAGTTCTTTTAATTTCAAGCCCAGTAATAAGAGATCAGAGCAGATGGCCCTCCCACCTGAGGAACTAAGATGTCCAATATCATTGCACCTTATGTACGACCCTGTCATCATAGATTCTGGTCAGACATATGAAAAGATTTGTATCGAGAAGTGGTTCAACGATGGCCATAGCTCCTGCCCAAAGACTCAACAGAAGCTCTCTCATCTCTCTCTGACACCTAATTATTGTGTTAAGAGCCTCATTGCTAGTTGGTGTGAGCAGAATGGAGTTTCTCTTCCTGATGGCCCCCCAGAGAGTCTGGATTTCAATTATTGGAGACTCGCATTATCTGACTGTGATTCTGTAAATTCAAGATCTATGGGCAGCCTTGGCTCTTGCAAACTGAGGGGAGTTGAAGTTGTTCCACTAGAGGAAAGTTGTATCGCTGAGGAGACTGAAGGAAATGCAATAGATAGTTTTTCAGCAGAGCTGCGCGACTCTGGTTTTAATATATTTGACAGATACAAGTATTTTCTGATGGTTTTGAATGAAGGAGACGACTTGAAGGAAAAATGTGTTGTGGTGGAACAGATAAGGTTCTTACTGAAGGATGATGAGGAGGCCAGAATTCTTATGGGAGCTAATGGATTTGTTCAAGCACTCTTGCAGTTTCTACGAATAGCGGTTTATGAAGAGGGTTCAAAAGCTCAAGAAAGTGGAGCCATGGCACTATTCAACCTTGCTGTCAACAACAACAGGTTCGCAGAATAACTTTTACGTTTGTTCTTGCCAAAGTTATCTAATTATGATCTGAGTATGATACAATTCTGTCATCCAATCATGTTCGATCTGACTATCTTTGTATTGTTCACTTTCACATATCTCATGAATTTGCAACGATCCATAAATGTTTAATTTCCTCTCAGAAACAAGGAAATGATGCTGGAAGCCGGGGTTGTTTCACTGTTGGAGCAAATGACCTTGAACTCCAACTCCAACTCCCATGAATATGCAACAGCCCTCTATCTGAATCTGTCTTGCCTTGAAGATGCCAAGCCTGTCATTGGTTTGAGCTGTGCCGTCCCTTTCTTGAGCCATCTTCTTCAAAGCAATGCAGGATCCCTCTGCAAGCTTGATGCGCTTCATGCTCTTTACAATCTCTCTACTGTGCCCTCCAACATTTCTCATCTCCTTTCTGCCAGCGTCATAAGTGGCCTTCAATCCCTTCTTGCAGATCCTGATGACCATGGATGGACAGAGAAAGCCATAGCAGTGTTGATAAATTTGGGTCTTACTCAATTAGGACGAGATGAAATGATATCAAGCCCCGGCCTTGTAAGTGCATTGGCAACAATTTTGGACACTGGCGATGCTGTTGAACAGGAGCACTCTGTCTCGTGTCTGTTAATGTTGTGCGAGGGAAATGAAAGATGCAGCCAAATGGTGCTACAAGAAGGCGTGATTCCCGGATTAGTGTCGATCTCTGTGAATGGGACTTTAAAAGGGAAGGAGAAGGCTCAGAAACTTTTGATGTTGTTCCGCGAGCAAAGACAACGAGACCAGGCGATGATGGAATGGGGTGAGAGTGGTGACATTTCCGATCCTCCCTCCGAATCAAAACCACTTTGCAAATCCATCTCCAGAAGAAGAATGGGAAGAGCTTTAAGCTTTTTATGGAAGAGCAAAAGCTGCTCGGTTTACCAGTGTTGAGGCTATTATTTGTGCTGTTAATTTTCTATTTTAGCTTCGCCGTCTACTCCTAGTTGAGCTGTACAGGGAGGTGTAGTTCCATGGATTTTTGCTTCTTTTTCCCCACCCGATGGGCATGAAATATGTGCGAGTGTAATATTTATGCAGCAATGGAATTAGATTTTGTACGGAGAAAAGTAGGCTGGTTTGGTGGAGGGGCATCTAAATTCGGCAGAAATCAATCAATTTTCCCAAAATGAACGACAGCCATGGTGTTATTGAGCTATTAGTCGAAGGTCCAGAAAATGTTTCACAAGTTTAACAATAGCAAACACGAAAGCAATTGAAACCCTTGCATTCTTCAATCAATCGCCCTTGCCAGGTCCTCTGGCGCTCTCCAATTTATTTTGCAATATCCAGCCAAACAGCAGCTGCAGTTTCCCTGCACAGCACAACACAAGATGAAGTCACTAGGCTGACTGTATTGAAAATATTTTCCCCACCCAAAATTCAGATCAACCCAAGTGATTCACAACAGATCAAATTTCTATCCACAAAATTTAAATCTCCACCCTAAACATACTGCCCACTCTGTTGCAGATGCTTTTGTAGGAAAACAATATGTTAAACGAGTCTAAAGAATCTGAGAGATTACTTTCTTATGTTAGTTTCTATTTTAGTCTAGTAGGTATTCTGGTAATTTCGCACCTGAATCTGATCGTAACACACTCCCTCGTACAAGAAAAATAAAAAAAAAGAGACAAGAAGGCATAGAAATTACATGATGTAGCCATCTAAGCGGCAGCCTCGAGCAATTCCCTCTCTGCACGCTTGATGATCCTCCTCTCGAGCTCTGGTCTAAAATGCCTAATGAGACCCTGCACCGGCCAAGCGGCAGCATCTCCCAAAGCACAGATAGTGTGCCCTTCGATCTGCTTGGTGACTTCCTGCAGCATGTCAATCTCTTCTAACTTTGCGTTTCCAACTTTTAATCTTTCCATGATCATCCAAAGCCATCCAGTCCCTTCCCTGCAGGGTGTACACTGACCACAGCTCTCATGCTTGTAGAAATAAGAAAGTCTGGCAATGGCATCCACAACATCAGTGGATTTATCCATCACTATTACAGCAGCAGTCCCCAACCCAGACTGGACAGCCTTCAGAGCATCATAGTCCATCAAAACATCATCACAAATATTCTTAGGAAGAAGCGGAACAGAAGAGCCTCCCGGAATTATCGCAAGCAGATTGTCCCATCCACCTCGAACACCTCCACAGTGTCTCTCAATTAACTCCTTCAATGGAATACTCATCTCCTCTTCGACTGTACATGGCTTGTTAACATGTCCAGACACACAATACAGTTTCGTTCCAGAGTTGTTCTTTCTCCCAAAACTAGCAAACCACTCTGGTCCACGCCTTAAAATGGTGGGGGAAACAGCAACAGTTTCGACATTTGTAACTGTGGTGGGGCAGCCATATAAGCCAGCATTAGCAGGGAAAGGAGGCTTCAGTCTCGGTTTCCCTTGCTTACCTTCAAGGCTCTCCAACAATGCCGTTTCTTCACCGCAAATATAAGCTCCAGCTCCAAAGTGGATATGGACATCAAAATCATAACCAGATCCACAAGCATTCTTACCTAATAACCCAGCCGCATAAGCTTCTTTTCTGGCCTTTTCAAGGTTTAATCGCTCATTCACATACTCACCCCTAATATAAATGTAGGCAGCCGTGGCTCTCATACCTACTCCAGCAATCAAACAACCTTCCAACAGTTTGTGTGGATCATGTCGCATAATTTCTCTATCTTTACAGGTTCCGGGTTCACTTTCATCTGCATTTACGACCAAGTAAGAAGGACGTCCATCGGATACCTTTGGCATAAAAGACCATTTGAGCCCAGAGGGAAAGCCAGCACCTCCGCGTCCTCGAAGACCAGACTTCTTCATTTCATTGACAATCCAATCAGCACCCTTGAGCACCAAATCTTTAGTTCTATACCAATCGCCACGTTTCATGGCACCTTTAAGAAAAGGGTCATGCAGCCCATATAAGTTGGTAAATATACGGTCCTCATCTTTCAAGCCACCAAAATGTGTTTTCTCAGGAGGTGGAGGTGGTAGAGGTGGCTGAGGGGTGCTAGAAGTAGTTGCACCTTGAGTGCTGAATGCTCTAAAACCCGGGAACCGCATATTAGAGCGACGCAACGCAGAAGCTGTCCTTTGAAGGGAAAGTATTCCTTTAATGGGTGCCTAAGATTCAAAAATCACTAAAGTCAAGAGATACACACACACATGATATGGTACACTTTAAAACATTTGACATGTAACTAGATGTGATGAGCAATAATAAAGATGAAGATTTGATTTTATACAGTCATACAAGTAACAAAAAACATAAAAGGCAAGAAAGTTCAATGACACAAGCAAAGAGGTCAAAGCCAGGTTCTAGCACACGCAGGCAAGCTAAAGAAAGAGTTATTCGATCTTCTCTAGATTATGCACCTTTACAGTAGAAAACAGCAAATAGAAACGAAATCAGCAGTCACAAAGTGATGAGGAATTAGATATCACAAATTAGTAATTTTACGAACTCTTAAAGAAGGGACTTCTTCATTTTTGAAGAAGAGACACTATACTTGGTGTAGCTGTGTATAACATCACCACGTGAAGCCCCATACTCTTAGTTCATCAAACGTTCGCACATAAATGAGGCAATATGAGCTACTCGAAGGTCAAGGAGAAAATCATTTTTTTTCATTTCAAAGACAACTAGCATTTTTTGGGCATGAAATTACTAAGCACCCTTGTCTTTAAAACTTGGAAAAATGAAACGTATTTCAGCTCTCTATGCTCACAAAGCACTCATCCTCACGAAAACAAAAAGAATTGGTACTCAGGACTTCGACGTTCCAAAAGTAATAATGCTCATTGAAATGAAAATAGATGATCTTTTCCTCATTTACATAAGAAGCTCCAACCAACCTGTAGATACCCATCTTAATAAAAGTGTAACTAGAAGGATTTAGTCTTACCGACCTGTGCTGACTAGTCCATGAGTATCCCGGAAATAAGTAAATTTGAAACGAATGATTACTAATATTAGGGAAAAGAATGATTACTAATATTAGAAATTCATCGGGTACCCCATCTGGTTTTAAAAATTCCCAGTAGATCTAATAGAACAGAAAGAAGCGAATTCGACTACTGGCATCGTAGTGCATAAAACATATGTCAATTGCTCAGTTAGTTCGTGAGATTGTTCGATCCCCAAAAAGAAAGAGAAAATCCGAAGAATCATACGAAGGCATAAGTAGGAGGAACGGTGATTACCATTACTTGGAACGCTGCAGATAGGATACAGTCGCGGGCGATCAAAGGGATTCCCAAAAACTGAGAGAGGATTCAGATTCAGATGGGAAGCCTGTGGACCGGCGTGGAAGGCTGTAGTCCTTAGGATTTAGAAAGAGGCCAAGCCCATCAAGAAAGCGTGGAGTGGGTTGGACATTGGAGGAGCAAACCGGAGAGCATGTATTTTTAACCCATTTTCTCTCAATCTTCTCCGCTCCACCTACTGACTTTTGAGTAGGTTCCAAGGCCGAAGTCTCCCCGTCCCGGTTAGGTTGGGCATGGAACCAGTTCCTGAATTCTTCAGGGTTGAGGGGCTAGTTGACTAGAAAAGAAAAAAAAGGACTTCTTTGCCATTCCTTCCACCTATCAATGGCAAATCTACCTATCCTTCAATTTGAAGAGAGGATAATTGAAACCGTGGATCAGAACCCAGTCGTCGTTATTATTGGAGAGACGGGTTCCGGGAAGAGCACTCAACTCTCGCAGATACTTCACAGAAGAGGGTATACGAAGTCAGGAACTGTGGGGGTGACTCAGCCTCGTCGAGTGGCCGCTGTCTCTGTAGCCAGGTGAGGCAGTAGATGTTTATTGTTCGAACGATCATAACGTTGCTCTGTGCTCCTATGAGAATCTAGCTCTTACCACTATTTAACAATGGCAGACGAGTTGCAAAAGAGCTGGGTGTTCCCCTTGGCGACGAAGTAGGATATGCTATACGATTTGAAGACAGAACTTCAGAAAGAACAGCGATCAAGTATGTCTCTAAACTTGACCGTGAATTTAGTATATCAGGCATGATGCTGCTTATGGACTTAATCCTCCTGAACTAATCAGATACCTCACTGATGGTGTGCTCCTTCGAGAAAGTCTTGCTGACCCCGAGCTTAATCAATATTCAGTGATCATATTAGACGAAGCCCATGAGAGGAGCCTGAACACGTGAGTTTCTTTTATTTTTCAGGTCTTCCCTCTTTTACGTCTCTCCATTCATCTTCGTTCTTTGCTGCTGCTTGATGTTTCAATGCTTTATAATCAGAGATATATTGCTTGGACTTATGAGACGACTGGTTAGACGCCGAACATCCAATTTAAAGGTTCTAATCACTTCAGCAACCCTTGATGGAGATAAAGTATCAAAATTCTTCTCAGATTGCCCTGTTCTCACAATTCCGGGGAAGTTATTTCCCGTTGAGATTTTTTACAGCAATGAGCTTCCTAAAAGCTACATCGAGTCATCTTTAAAAGCAGCTCTTGGTATGAATGATCCATCCTTTTCAGCTTTTGCTCCTGTAATTTTCTTTCCTTTGAACGTATCTTTATTGCCCAATCAAGAATTATCTATCTTTGTTGCATGACATAATATGTAATTGATGTCCTATCTATCTTTTTCATTTCGTCATTTTCCTCTATTCGTTTCAAGTGGTTCTTGTATTTCATAATTATAATTTTTTACTGACAACTTTTTTTGAAGTTTTATTAAATAATACGGGCATCTGTATGTCCTATCCATCACTTTGGGTCTTCTTTTTAGTCTGTTTGGTAAGATCACTAAATTTTGGAGTACTATGATTCGCATCCCAGCGACTTCCAACCTGCAGAATGACTGGTTTTAATGCAAAAGTTCTAATTTAATTTTATGTTTGGTATGGGTTTCAGACAAATAAAAGTTTGAGTTTGTGACTGTTGAATGTTTCGCCAATCCTTGCTGCTAAGTTATATCTATTTTCTTGTCTTCTAATTTTAGTTATCTTGACCTGTGGCTTTCATAGATATACACGTAAGAGAACCTGAGGGGGATGTTCTAATTTTCATGACGGGACAGGTGAGGTCCATTACAGATATCCATCTGCTCAAATGATTTCTTGAGTGGCAATTTAATAATGTTTATTCATTATGCTCATCAATGGAAGAGTCAATTTTGCAGGACGATATTGAGAAGTTAGTGTCAAAATTGGAAGATAGAGTTAGTAACCTTGAAGAAGGTTCCTGCATGGATGCCCTAGTGCTTCCTCTTCATGGTTCTTTGCCACCTGAAATGCAGGCAAGTAATCCTTCTTAGAAGGGGTTGCGGTCAGCGTATATGTATTCTATTTTAGACTTGACGCGCTAGTTTGATTAGTAAATCACAAGTCATTTACCTTCAATAATTTGGAGGTTTGACGGATGGGTGCTGCTGTGCGATAATGAAAGAGTATTTTTTTAAAATTTCTGTTATAAAATCAAAATCTTTATGAGATTCTTTCTTTAACTGTATAAGTTTCATCTTATTATTTCTATTACATTAAGAGTAGGTAAAGATAATTGTTTTCTGTGTATTTCTATTAGACCCTTTCCATTTTTATGACTCTTTTGTACTTCTCCATGTTTTCACTGACCATACAGGTTCGTGTATTTAGTCCTCCACCACCAAATTGTCGACGGTTTATTGTTGCCACAAACATAGCTGAAACTTCATTGACTGTTGATGGCGTTGTGTAAGAAGCATTCTCTATAATAAATAATAAAGTTATAGTTTTGCATAAATTATATCCTGTGCGAATGTGTATCTTTCAGTGAGTTCAGTTACGACCAACTGTGTTAACAATTTCCAGCATTATATTATTGTTATGATTATACGCAATTCGGATAATTGTCTCTGATTCTATTCAATTAACTTTTTTCTGTTTGGACTACATAGGTTGGATTTGATAAAAATAAAAATTACTGGGTGTGGCTGCAGTTTGCATTGGTTCTTACTTGAGACTTTGGCTTTGTTGGACGAATTGTTGATCATTTATCTCTAGTGATTTTCCTCTTTTTTTGGGGGAGAAATTACTTATTTTTCCTTTGTACATTTTTTCTCCTGATAGGGTTTTTTTCCTCAAGAGAATGTACATTTTTTTCATTTTTTAGAAGAAGTCAATCATTTCATTGATCATGGGTTATCTTTCCACCTTAGGTATGTTATTGATGCCGGTTATGTCAAGCAGCGGCAATATAATCCTTCGACTGGCATGAACTCCCTTGATGTTGTGCAAATTAGCAAGTGAGTCGAAATTGAGCACCGATGTCTGGATATGCTTTTTTAATTGTTCTTTTCAGAGGGGGAGGAAATAAAAAGAGTCGAGATTAAACAGCCGATAGTAGCTTTTTAGTGAAACGGTATTATATTTTTACCTGCAGAAGTGGCATATGCTTAACATTTTTAGACACATCCTGCCCATTTGGTGCTTTTCTATGGAAAGAATTGTATTTTTCTTGCCTTTTCCATTAATTGAGTTTTTATTTTCCTTTTTGTCCATTTTACATTTTCAATACATATTTTTTTTCTTATAAAAAAGATCATTTCTCCTCATGATTTCAACAATTGTTGCCCGTAAGGTGTTTCTTTCTCACTATAGCCATCCTGCTCTCATGTCCTTACGGTCTCAAAATACAAAGATCCTGCCATTCCATTTGTCCTCTTTGTTCACATTATCTTATAATAATTTCCAGATCCAAAGAAAATGTGAAGATGCAATGCATATGTTCGAATAGTGTTTGCATTATGTTGTATCTTTGAGTGAAATCGGACAATGACAGTATACGTGCATGATCTTCAAGTTAAAATTCTGGCTCTGTAGAGAGTGAGAGGTCATTTATCCTTGTTAGGTACTTGTGTTTGTAATGCCCTTCATTGTTCATCCAGAGTGCAAGCAGCTCAGCGGGCGGGGCGAGCAGGAAGAACACGTAGCGGAAAGTGCTACCGTTTGTACCCAAAGATAGTTTATGAAGATAAATTCCTGGATGTGACAGTTCCCGAAATACAAAGAACATCTCTTGCTGGCAGTGTTCTTCATTTGAAATCATTAGACCTTTCCGATATTGATATTCTACAATTTGACTTTCTTGATCAACCTACCTGTAAGCATAAATTTTTAATTAAATCGTTCTCGCAAATTTGATAAACTTCTTAAATATGATTTTGGTTTCAATGCAGCTGAGTCTTTAGAAGATGCATTGAAGCAGCTATATCTCATTGATGCTATTGATGAAAGTGGATCAATCACAAGAATTGGACGAATTATGGCAGGTACAGGGGTCTTTTCTTTTTCATATAGATGTTCAATAATAATTTTATGAGAGTTATCCTATCACTCATAGTTGTAGAACATTGTTAAATTAGCGTTTATCTCAAACACTTGTATTACTCAAATTAGCTCTATTGGCTGAATGGATTAGCTAAAAATTAAATGTGAAGGCAAGCATTTCATTAGCCAACAGTACTATGGTTTAGTAAGTTAATTTTATGACTACTTCATTTAAGAGCCTTAATGATGTGGCAAGAAAATGATACCAAGAAATGTTCAAAGGACTTCCAGATTCACAGTGCATTTATTTTGATCTATACAGAGCTTCCTCTAGAACCTTCACTCTCAAGAACCCTTATAGAGGCAAATGAGTATGGTTGTATATCACAGGCTCTGTCTGTTGCTGCTATGCTATCAGCTGAAACCACATTGCTTCCTGGTCGCAGGTGCTAACTCAAATTCAATAGTCTATTTCATAATTTTTTTGTTTTTACAATTTCAAGGACATTGTATGCTATTCCCTATCAGCCTCGAAATAACTTTTTCATAGTTTTGACATGCAATGGAATTTGAGAAATGCTTATTGTTGTACTTATAAAAAAAGGAGTACATGTACCAATGCTTATTACACAAACTTATTTCGTGAACTTAGTGCCAAAATTATATAATCTGTGACTGTGACAATACTCATTTCAACATAGAAGATAATCCCTGTGTAATACTATGAGAAGTTTGTGGGTGAAATATGAGTATGATTTTTCCCTATTTGTGGAATTTATTTTAGATTATTTTGTGTGGTATTTTCTTTGTTAAACGAAATATATGAACAAAAAGTTGGAGCTAGGAAAGAGCCGTGAAGTTGAGCCATTCAATTATTCTTCGTCATAAAGTTGAGACTCATTTACTATGTTCCAAAGCATATTCTGCATAGGTTGCATCATATGCAACCCATGGTGAAATATTTTCATTTTCAGAATATGTGATTAAAAGCTCGTAGGATGGTTGAAGTTGTCGATCTTTTTTCTTCAGCAAGAATACTGAAAAGAAAAGAAAGCACACTTCTTTGGACCTCCCGGATGGTTTTGGATGGGGTGATCACATCCAGTTGTTGCAGATCTATGAACACTGGGATCGTCGGAACTACGACATTGACTGGTGTAAAGACAATGGCTTGCAGGTACAATTTGATTCTACTCCTCATGTGATAGTCGGAGCTAGATAAGTAAAACCGAATCGAACAGTTTCTCCCTTCAAATTCTTTATGAAAGCCGCAAGTACTCTTCACTCAAATTTTCAGTTAAGACCAAGCAAAACACCGTTTCGTTGGTTCTTTTTCTTTTCATTTTAGATAACTTATCGACAAGAGTAGCTTACTGAACAAATTTCAGGTGCGAGGAATGATGTTTGTCAAAGATGTCCGAAAACAACTGGCTCAGATAATGCTGAAGCTAGCAAATGGTTAGCATTGTGCATTAATCAAGACCCCCAAACTTGTGTATCTTCTTTTCGAGGCTCCCAGTGCGCCTTTATATCGAGAGTTGAAGCCAACTAATTCCATTCAATTTTTCCTCGTCTTTCAATGCTTCTCTTTTGCTGAATTTTTTCATTTCATTCGATCCCTAGATGCCAACAGACGAGTTAAAGATGGGCAGGAGGATTATCAGAGTTTGAGGAAGGCTCTGTGTGTCGGGTATGCGAATCAACTTGCTGAGAGAATGATGTACCACAATGGTTATCGAACTCTAAATTTTAGACCCCAAGTAGTTCAGGTATCAGCTTTGAGTCCCTATTTTCATTTATTTTAGACTCTAAATTTTCATTGTCTTTCTGTCTAGGTGCATCCTTCTTCTGTTCTCAAACCGGACGAAGAAGGAAAGCTTGCTGACTATGTCGTCTACCATGAGCTAATAACAACATCACGACCATACATGCGCAATGTTTGTGCTGTAGACATGAGATGGGTGATGCCCATTTTGGACAAGGTTAAAAATCTGAATGTTAGGAAATTGAGGTACTTCTTTTTTTAAGAAAATACTGTGGAAGTGAAATCAAACATCAGGTATTGATGCATTTTATTCCTTATTTGTTGGTGATTATAGTAGTGGCGGCTCTGCTTCATCAAAGGAGATGATGCAAGGAAAGGGTGAGGATTCTCCAAGGAAAGAGATTGACGCTGCCAAAGCACCTGACGACCGGGAGAGTAGAGTTCAGGCAGCCAGGGAGCGATATTTAGCTCGAAAAAAGAAGTGAGCTCATAGATCACGGGGATTGATCGGTCTCTTACGGTGGGCCGGAGATTTTGATGCATGAATTGGCCAGCTGCTTTTGCGCCAATAATCTATAAGCAAGCCATCATGACCACAAGGAGCCTTGTTTTCGGGTCGCACCATCTTCAAGCTTTTGGTTGCACATGCCCGGTGCTTCCAAAACAAGAGTCAGTTTAAGCAATATGACCATATAGCTAAATTCTTGTCATTCACCAAAATTCCCACACAAACAATCAAGTGGTAGATTTGACCTTTTGATAAGCAATGCTCTACTGATTTATTGGGACAAAAAAGTTACACATTACCTCGTGGATCTAGAACTGAAATTTTAAACTGAACTTTTAATAAATCCAGAGTTCTTAGGTAACCCCACCTCGACCTGCCACCAATCATGGCTGCAGTGACATTAGTAGAAAAAGACCATAAGTAACGTGCCTCAACAAACATCTTTTAATGGCAGCAGAAGTGAGCATGACAAAGTGACCCCCGACTAACATTTCATAATAGTTTAACAAGCTAACCTTCCCCTTCTTAACTTAGATACCAAAACAGTTGATTATAAACGAAAAACGATGCAGCAGAAATATGCGATATTTGAACAGGTACCAAAAATATAGCTTATTTAACCATTATGTTTCTCTGAACAGGTACCACTTTATCAAGGAAAAATAACAAATGTTCACACAACTCTCGAGTTCCCTATCCACGCCCAAGAAAAAATCACTACACAGATGGCAGTTAGACCCGCACATACTACCATAGGTGACAATCCATATGCAGACATTAGTAAATATTTCAAATACAATCTGCAGGCCTCAACAATTAATTACCTTGTAATATAATGGTTCCTGTCAATTTTCGCACCACAAAGCCATCTCCACTCCATACCAACCGTTTCTTGCAAACACAACATGAATAATAAATATATTTACGCATAAGAAGCATGTAGAAAGCATATGAAATCTTCAGATATTCAAAATTAAAATTCAGAACCAAATGTTTACTCTTCTGGTGAGGATAAGTTGCAAACACGAGTTCACGTGAAACTGAATTTCCTACAAAGGCAATCAGGCCAGATGATCTTGTGATTCACACCAGTGATGCTTGATCATGACCGCCAAAGAAGGAAACATATGTCAACCTGCAACAGATCTAGTTGACCGGAGCAAAAACACACATCTGATATCCCAACACATGGATGTGCCCAATAAGAAACATCACCATCGATTGCTTAAAGCAATGCTTGCTACCTCTATTTTCATGATAGTTTTGCAACTCACCTACCTTGTTCAGCAATAAACCTTATAGAGAACAGAAGGAAAGTCTCTGCAGCAATTTTACAGTTTTCATATCAACCAAATAGACCAGTAGCTCCAAGTTCCTTCCGTTCCAATTCTTTTCTCCGCTGCTCTTCCAAGGGATCGGGGCTCTTCATTATTCTCCTCATCCGCCTAAGAGAGCACAATAGAGGGTCAATTTAGAAAGAAAATGCTACAGAATTCATCACATAATTTCTTTTTTAAAAACCTGTCTTGTGCATGTTGAGCAGGAAAAGTCGGCATGAATTCTTTTGATTTTGGAAGAGGAACTTCACGAAACCACTCATGATTAAGGGCATCTCCAACTATTATTCGCTTTAGAAATACAAAGTAAACCTCGATCAATAGCCATGTAAAAAGAGTACAATGGAAGAACAACTCCAACTTAGTTTTACCTTATCAGGATCATAAGTTAAGAGTCTGTTCAACAAATCAAATCCAGCATCAGATAGAACTGGAGATCCAGTGAATGATGTAGCAGGGAATTTCTTGCGAAGTAAGTTGTACCTGAAAGGAATAAATCAATAGTCAATGCAAAACTAGTGTTTTAACTGAAAGAGTCGTCTACTGAGGCCAGATAGCCAGACCAGAATCACCCAAAGCTGGAAGCCTGGGAAAACAGTGGGCAAAATAAGAACACCAAAATGTCAGATTCTAAGAGTCTTAAATTGAAATTCAAGAAATTGAAAAACACTTACTGGTGCTTGACAAAATTAACCCTAACTCCGGGAAGCTGGGAAAATCCAGGCCAAATCGTGTCGTTTGGTGTTCCTAGAATCCTAAATATCTGCCCCAATATCATAAAAGTGTAAGAGGGCAATAAAATGATAGTATAACAACTAAATTGCCAGGATAAGATATAACAAACCCATAGAACATTTACTTTGTCTAGTTGATCAACTTCAGCTTTACCATTGAATAGAGGTTCTTTTGATAACAATTCAGCCATAATACAACCTAATGACCACATATCAATTGCAGTTGAATATTGTTTGGCTCCCAACAGAAGCTCAGGTGCCCTGCCATTAATAGCAATAATTTATTTTTAGATGACGTCCAAGAATAATTTGCATAATAACAAGAGAAACCAATTTGGATGCAACTAAGCAAGAAGCAACTCACCGGTACCAAAGTGTAACAACCAAATGAGTATATCGTTTTAAAGGACTACCATATTGCCGAGCCAACCCAAAGTCACAAATCTTCAACTCCCCTCGATTGTTCAAAAGCAAATTGGATGTCTTTAAATCCCGATGAAGAACCCAGTTATCATGGAGATATTTAATTCCCTCTAGAAGCTGAATCATTAGGCATTTGACTTCACTCTGACTAAATGGCTGCTTCATTGATTCCATAAGTCCCTTAAGATCGTGTTCCATGTACTCCATTACCATAAAAATACTATCAAGACTACTTCCCACAACAACTTCCTTGACATCTACAATTGACTGGTGATGAAATGAAAGAAGAATGTTTATTTCCCTCAAAGATGTCAGCGGAAAACCTTCTTTTTCCTTCTCCATTTTCACTTTCTTCAATGCCACAATTTCACCTGTTTTCTTGTCTCTGGCTCTATATACAACACCATATGTTCCTTCATCAATTTTGTTTAATCTCTCAAACTCATCAACCCTTCTGCAACCTTGAAGCATGTTTACATTTCTCTGAGGAACTGCCTGTTCAGGTGTTAGACAAGGATCATCCTCATAGTCAGAATCTGTGTTTGATGGACTAGCAATAGCACGATTCTTACGATTGTCCTCATCAACGTCCATGCAATCTTCCATCCCAGATTCTTTACTAGGATCATCATCGCTACAAATAGACCTTGCACTTGGTAAGTCATCAGAATCAAATGACCTTACCCTGGTTGCTTCATAGCCTTGTTTCTTAACCTTCCCATCCTCAGGACTAAAGGATTTTCTGAGCACTCTGGTATCCAAAGATTCAGATTGCGAAATTCCCCGATGTCTTTGTAGCAACAAGTCATCTTCAAAAAATTCACTTTCATCCCCAGGAGAGTTATTACCGTCTGCCCATCTCGAAGAAGATATATTTCTTGTTGGAACGTAGTCGTCATCTTCTAAATGACCAGCTTCAACGTTATTATCCAATACCGGCCTGGATGAGATAGAAGACAATATTACAGGAGACTGGGTCATCAAAGCCCCATCCATCTCAGGTGACTCACGAGATTGAACTGGCAAAGGAGACTGCAGTTTTTTTATAGGAGATATGAGAACACCTCCATCTGGATAAACACTGGGAGACTCACGATACACCTTAGGGAGTGGTGGAGGCGGGGGAAGAGCTGTTGTTTCAGGAATAGTCCTTCGTTTCAATGAGTTACTTCTTGCATCATCGTCAATGTCCCATACTATAGGAGAAAACTTCCTCTTCGTGAGTACTGGAGATCTTCCGTTCTCAGATACATTCATACCTTCTCTGTCTTTAATCTGCAAGTTGGATTCAGTGGCATCATCTGAACCACTCTCACTAGATAACTCACCAGGTTCCCTATCTGTTGTCCTGACAGGAAACTGAATTCCCCTGGGTCCCAGGTCACTGCCTCCACTTCTATTGCTGGAATCGCTCCTTGAAAAGGAATGAGTATCACCATTGACCGTTTCTCTCTCTTCGATATCCCTTTGCCTAGCCCTACCCCTACCTCTTAAATCCTGAACTCTACTGCTTTTACTATCCTGATCACGATTTCTATTCCGTCCAAATTCTTGCTTGGTAGTACCTAAACCTCTCCTTGGCACTTCCAAGTTGGATTCACGGTCCCTAAACTCATTATCACGATAACCTCCATGTCTTCCAGCTGCCATAACGATACAAAACCTAAGATACACAGTAAAATCCCAAAATCCGATTCCAACAGGAGTCACGCCTTCGATTTTGAAGCAGAAAAATAAATAGATTCGTCAATTTTCGCGGCAGAAAATCCAAAAAAAATATTGCCAATCAGATCCAAATTCTACTATTGAAATCTGGAAAAATAAAAAACGAGTTAAATCCTCAGAGGTGAAAAAGAAATATTTCAGGCCTAGGTCTCCATCTACGCAGCACGGACATCCCAAGATTAGGAAGGCATTAAACTATTGAGATGAAAGACCAAGAATTTGATATAAGTAAGGAGAAAACCCGAGAAATTGAGATAAATAAAGGATAACCCTTGAGCTGCCGAATATAAAAAAAGACTGCGTTAGACTGAGACGCTCGATAGCAATGGGCGGAGGGTCGGCTGCAAGAACTGCTTCCAGAGATGGATAAAGGACACCCTCTATCGAAGACGGCTCGACCCCGGACAAGCAAGGAAGCTTCTTTTGATTTCTTCGTCGTCCCTTTATTTATAGTCCCTTACAAATGTTGAAATATCAGACAGACCCCTTTGAGTTTCTTCCAATATCAGACAAGCCTTTGCTAAATTTTCTTCACATTATTGTATTTACACGCAACTTTAAAATTAATTTTTGGACGGTGATAATGAATATGAATAAGTCACAAGAATGTAGTCATTGGAGGAGTGAGCCAATCCCTCTTACTAATCTCCACCCTAAACTAATACACCAACTTAAAATACACCTTCACATGATGCTGCAGTTGCACTTGGATTCCAGCTTTGGAGGCTTCATGCTATCAGGGACCCCCACATTCTGCACCCTGTTATCTTCTTTGTTCTCGTCATTATCAGCCTCACTCGGGAGGGGTTTCGGGTCATTTTCCTTTGCCCTTTGTCTGGCTTTCTGAGATTTAGGAGCCCCTTTGTTGGCATTCCGAACATTTCGAACAGGTGGCTCCTTTATTTCGGAATTGGACTTCCCCAAAACGGTAACCGTTGGGCGTGCACGCTCCAATTCAACTCCACTTTGCTTTTCCAAAGCTATGGCTATGGTTGCAGCAGAATATGCAAGATCGTGTACAATTGAGCTGCAGAAAAGTGTAGTATCTCTTACCTCTTCCAGCTTAAGGCTTCTCGTCTCGCTTCCACTCTGACACTCCACCACAACGGGGGATTCCTCTGCCAAATACAAACAAACCGTATCTTCTTAATATGGAATTTTATGTTTCAACTTGGAAATCAAATCGAACAGAAGTGGAGTACGATAAAAGTTCTACAAGAGAGAATATTCGAGCCATAGTAAATGACAGTTTCATTACCCAGTATGCTGCAAGAAGCAACAGGTTCCAGACTAGCACTTAGCCTGCCCTCATGGTCTGAATAGGGTTGCACTAAAGATTCTTGGTTATCTTTCAAGATGTCCCCACTCTGGGAACCATGATTTTCCTCCGACTTTCTCTCCATTTCAGCTTCTGAGATCGGAACCTCTACACCATCCTTGAAGACACCACCACCAACCACCCTGCCAGAATCCTTTTCGAGAGAACACTCAGGTGATATATGTGATACTCCCACGCCTGAGATGCTTCTATTACTTGAAAAGTCCTTGTTGCCGTCCGATGAACAATCTTCATAATTGGGGCGTGATTTTTCTAAATCATTTTCCAACTGGTTGCTAACTAATTCTGTGGTGTAAGTACATACTGTTTCACCACAAGTACTGTCATCTAAATTGCCTTCCTCGACCAAAGTCCTGGAGGATGTGCAAGTAGAATCTGTTTCTGCATATTCGGAAGCTAGGATAGGTTTCTCAGAAGCTATGGAAGTTCCCTCTAGCTCAATGCTGGAAGAAAAAATTGAAATTTCTTCTTGTGTCTTCATCACATGATGTGATGTTTCTCGGGTATCAGTAGGACTTTCAGAGAAAGCTTTTCCAATACTTAGAATTTTTGTATTTATCTCATATTTATTGTTCTCCATTTCTAACTTCCTGCCACTTGACTGAGATTGCATGTGCATATCTGTCTGCCGAGATGAGCAGAAATCAGCAGAAGATGATCCAGAGAAGCTGCTGTGTCCGATAGAAGTTCTAAAACTACCAACGCTGTTTCTAGCACAAGACAAATCCGCATTAGCAAAGATATTGGCTGTATAACTCTGGCCTCGGACAACATGCGCCTTGTTACTACTTGATCTCTCTAGCAGCAAAGAAATTCCCTTACCTTCTGACATTTCAATTTTTGAGTCGCAATGGGGAAGTAACTGCAGACACCCAGATTCAGTATCAGGGAGGATTTCAACAACATTTGATTGACCTGTCTGCAATAAATTGCGATGTACATGCCCATTTTCCTCCACTGATATCAGAGAGGAATTTTCTTCCAAACGATCCTGGTTTTGCTCAACATTCTCATAGCTTTGAGAATCCCTTGGATCACACACATCAGTTTCTTGTGGTAATTGAGGTAAAAGAACCTTTGATTCCATAGATAAACTCATTTCCGAAATTTTCAGAGATGACATTGGAGTGATTTCAGTTGTTGGGATTGTTTTCTCCGGAAAGTTTACATTCACACTTAGAAGTCTCTCTTCTTCACTGCATTCTACACAAAGCTTAATATTCTCGTCAACAAGTTCTGTGGTGCTGTAATTATGACGGCATCTTGAGCAAATTTCCATGTTTTCAAGAATAGCTTCTGAAGATTCACCTTCCATATGAGAAGCTTCAAAGACTAAACTAGTATCTCCAAGATTATCACCATATTTATTAGAAATTTCAAAATTAGAAAATCCACGATTTGCGCTACTACTATCAGAACCATCATTCTGTGTGTCATTGAGGGATAAATTGCTGATTTCCTTAAAATAATCTTCATTCAAAGCATCTATCTTGTCAAAGGAAAAAACTTCTTCGTGAGTATCAGGGTATAATATTTTCTCACATTCACTCACCATATACTCCTGATCACGGTCGTCAGGTGCAAAACTTGCACATATATCAGAACTCGCACTACTACTGGTTGTGACTGAAGAGTTCCTGGATATCAGAGAATGATGAACCGAGCTCATCTTACCTGTATAAAAAGTGGTACTTGGAACACTAGACAAGAGTGGCCTAAACATATTATGAGGACTTTTCCAATGATCCTGCAAAAGTGTAGACAGCAAATCAAACCAAATAAGTTCGTGAATAACAACAAACATTGCGCCTCATTTAAAAAAATGAAGCAAAGAGCTCGACACTCCGTATGCTTACTGGCTAATGAAATGTTTACTTCATAACAATTAATATTGAGCTACTTTTAGTTTGATGGAGAAAAAATGCTATTCACTTAACAAAGATATCAAATGGTAAATGTGAAGGTTGTAGCTAAATAAACCAGCATTTTTGCATTTGTATGGTATCCAAAAACAAAAAAAGGCAAATCTAAGTGCAGACTACCAAACTCTGAAATTTAAAGTTATGACACAGTTCCAGCTGCACATTTCAACGACAGAAAAGGTAAAAATAGAAGAAAACATGAGCTCGAGAACCTTTCAGTTATCAGTCTCTCACAGTAGCATGTTTAAACACAATAGGTCAATGAGGCAGCTAATATTGCAGGTGCGTGTGCACAAGAGAGTGGAATAGGGATAAAGAGTTTTCAAAGAAGCAAAGAATACCAGAAGGATGATGAAAAAAATGAACGTTTTGTGTTTGGAATTTGAAATATAAGAAAAACAAACGTTTCAGTGAAAGGTCTTGAAACAGTTGAAAACAAATAGTAATAGGAATCTAGGAAACTCCATGCTTTATCCACTAACATAACTCCAAATTTCATAGGTTTGAAAATAACAGAAACAAGTTGGACAGAAAAATTACATACCAGTTGCCGAATAGTGGATTCAACGGATCTTTTTGGTGCATAAGAGGAAGACAATGTTCTTCCTGATTTCTTGGAGAAAGCCAAGACTTTGTTATTTGAAAATGCAGTAACATTTTTCGAAGATGGATCTGAAGAACTCATTAAAGAAAAGAGTAGGGAGTCAGCATCATCATCACCAGATGAAGCCACGGAAGCCCTGCTGTAAGAGCAATTTCTATCCCGATCATGACAGTGAGAAGAACTAACACTTCTAGAAGTTGTTGGAGACATTGATTGCCGGTTAACTTTTGAAGCAGAGTCCTTACTACTTGTAGACACTGGTGAAGACCCTCTCACATACGATGCTGGCCGATCAGTGAGGGAAGTACAGAGGTTACGAGAAGCATTAGAAGAAAAACCGGGAATGTTGGTTTTCCATGTCCTCATCTTGGGCGAGGCAGATGTTCCCCGAGTAGTCTTTATTGGTGAAGCTCCCCTCATCCCCGAGGTGGAGTCAGTACTACTTGATCCAGTGCTCAGTCTCCGAGGAGTTGGGGAAGCAGACCTGGGCACAAAGGTTGATGCTTTCTTAGGAGAAGGAGATGATCTACGTGATCTACGTGGTGGAGTAGAAGGACGCAGGTTTGGAGTTGGACTGGAATGAGGAGTTGATATTGGTCTCCCTCGTGACTGGGGCATGCTGCTTGCAGAACTTGGAGATGCGCTTAATTGATTTGGACTAGCACTAGCCCTCCTTCGGCGACTCTTCTCCATCTATGAGAAGAAAATATTGAAAGAACATTAATTCCATCGACAGTACCTTCTTTTAAACAATGTCAAATAGTTCTCTTATACAAGAATAATCCATAATGAAGTCAAACCACCTACCGTGGATGATCTTGATATTGTAAGAGGTTGAGTCTGAGGTCTACCCCTGCTAGCAGCAGTCAACTTGAGAGGTTCCTCATCCAATGAAGGAAAAAGAGGCGTGTCAGGGGGAGTTAACAACCTTGAAATTATGAACAATAAACACACCATCAGAGACGGAAACAAAGTTTAAACAAACCATGTAATGAAAAACATAAAAGTGTACTATCAATCAGAATTCGCATTGGGTAAGAAGAAGATGAAAGAAAATGTAGGTAATCCTAACTTCAGTTTCACATACTCGGTATTTGAAATTTTAAAGGGAAATAGTTAAACTTTTGGTGGAGTACTGACAGCATAAATAGACATTTTTATCAATTTTTATGAAAACAAAACCAACCAATCGTAGTCATTTTTATCCCCATCTGCATTTATCAATTCACTGCTCTGTCCACGCACTGGAATGGAGATTCCAAGCTTGGAATCAGATAAGTTCTTCAACTTAGTAGCTGTTGAAAAACGTTGTCGTTAGCAGAAGTAAGATTAAAAAAAGTTGATAATTCAAAGTCTGAACTCGAAACTCAGAAAAGAAATTACAAAATGAATCTTCAAATTCATCTGATGAATGGAGCAAAAAATTCTCTCTTTCCCGGGCTTGCATCTCGGTAAACAAAGAAAGATCATCATCTTTTTCTTTCAGTAATAAACCACCCTCAAAACTGTGCGCCCTCCTATGATTGCTTGTTCTCAGTTCTCTGCCTGGAGAACATCTCAATGCTGGAGAAGGAGGCATTCTCTGCTTCCGGGAAATAAGATCAACCTTGATACCTTAACTTCATCATATAATCAAAAATTTGGGAATGAGACAATGTCCATGGACACGATGGGCATCTCCAACAAAAGCCAAAATAGAAGCAAAGGATTGAGCTCCCAATGGCTTTTATACGAAGCCCAAGCTAACCCCATGTATGAACTTTACGTAATCATATTGTTTCCAGAGTAAAAGGTTCATTTGACCTGGAGTAATCACAGACCAGTTCTTATGCATCAATTCAAGAACAGTTCTTTGTTGAGCAAAAAGCTTATCTGCGTGTATCAATAAAAGATTACACAAAATATAAAACTGAAAAACGTGATTCTGTCTATATAGCAACACAAAAATTTGAGATCCTAACCATATTATGCAATTTTGGAACCCTAGACTCAGTCGTTGAAAGATCCCCGCAAATACATGACCACTCAACCAAGGCTACGAGCTGAAATTTTCCATCCATAAACAAAAAAATACGGTATTTTGAGTCAAAATGGCAGAGGAAAACTTACACAAAACAATAAAGAAACAAACAAAGAGCTCCAAGCACTAAACTCAGAGAGCGTCGAGGTCCTAATGCCTTCAAATGAGTACAGTACGAGTCGTAGATAGGAAGGAAGGACCTGAAGTTCACTCGGGAAGAAGTGGCTGAAGGCCCGTAAGAAGGCAGCAGCGAATATCACTCGTTCGGATCTGCTGCATTAATGGCTGCATGAGCATAGATCGAAATGAAAGAACGAGGGTCCCGGAGTCTTGAGAATCACGGAGCGGCTCTATCTCGCGGGAGGAAAGAAAGAGAGGGGAAGCAAGTAGGCATGTTAGTTGCTTAGATTTGCTTCTTCCCTTCCCCCAACAGCAAGCTTCGCTTTCCTTTATTTTTCTCGGTCACTCTTTCCGCTGCGCGCTCTGCAATAGCTCTCTCGCACGCACGCACGCACAATCTATTGTCCCATCTTGCCCTTTCCATAGGCTTAGTTTGACGGTGAACGCCACTCAACTCAATATCTCGGTGATTGGTGGCTTGCGTCCGTGAGGTAAGAGAAGAAGTAGGTCATCATTAACGGAAAAAGACATTTTTCTAATCGGAGGGTGACCGGGTGGGTGGGTGCGGAATACTTTGATTGGGGCTCATTTTGAGTCTCATTCAGATCACTTTTGATCGCTTCAATTTTTGCCATTAAAGCTGCTCCCTTGTCTGCTTCCATGCCACCCCCCATATTTCCTCTCCCGCCGGAGAGGACAGGGGATCAATGGCGATACGCCTCCCTCAGTTTATGGGGCGACGACGCTCAGTTCCATGATCCGGCTAAATGCCGCTCCGCGGTTGCGAAAAAAAAAATATTCTGAAAATGAACAGGGGTCAGAACTCTCTCATTCGCGCCGATTATGGCGGCTGGCTTTTGGTGCTGATCTGTTGCACAGAGATCCCCTGCTCGTTTTCAGCGCAGAGTTCGTCGTCACAGACATTTTACACTGCATCCAGAAGCAAAAACTCGACGTTTTCAAGCTCGCATTCCATTTCAGCATTTCTTCTACGTGCTGTTTCAGAGCTGGCGGGGAATCGGAAGAGCATTCGCGTGAAAGTGAAATGCTTTCACCTTTCTGTTGGACGATGATCAACCGGGCAGAGAGGGGAATTTAGAGATTGTGAAAGAGCTTCTGGAGGATGACTCTGGTGTATCTTGGTTTTGCAGTGATTCACAAACTGTAAAGCTGCTGGTAGGGGACAGGTTGAGGCAGTGAGAGATATGGCTCAATCGTCTCCACGGAGAGCGAAGGAAATACGGGTTTGCATGGTGCTTAGCTGGGGTGGAGGCGTTGATTCAGGCGTCCAACAGCCATGGAGAAACACTTGTCTTCACATGGGTGAATTTGTAGCCCCTGGTTTCAGAACAAGCATGTTGAGCCATCAAGCAGTTGCTTCAGAATTTCTCATGGAAAGATAGTTTCGTCACTTTTCTTCCCTTGAACAGCCCACAAGCTCACAGCAACACAAATGGCGGTTCCCCAATTCAATCCCTACAGAATACCCAGCTTCAGAGTATGCTGAAAAGGTTGAATATTCATCACATTAAGACCTAGCAGTAGAAGACAGAAAAACTACCCTCTTTCTAATGTCTGCTCTCTGTAATGCGATCGAACATCTTCTGCAAAGTTAGGTCTTTTTGATCAGATAATACATTCCTCGGACATTGTGGAGTTACTGAACCACCTTCATCCGAAGGTAATTTCTGAAACTTGCTTCATTTTTTGAATATGGTTGCTTTTACTCTGAGTACCATTTCTCCGGGTGATGGGTTTCCGATGCGGGACAGTTTAGCTCCACGTTTTGCGCGTCGAGCTATTGGGTATGAAGCTGCGTGTCAGGTTGAGACCAAATTCTTGAGGAATTGAGCATTTTATCTTAGAACAGATAAAATAATGATTGTTGATATCAAATCAAGTTGGTGAGGTTTATCATTTATATAAGATGAGAAAACTGGGTGGCTTTAATCCACTCAAAAAAGTAACGAAGCTACAGTGGTGGTGGTAACGCGGCTTGCCGGGGGGTTCGAGCCGGGGGCCGAATAAAGATGAACAGAAAAAGGACAAGCTTCGAGACTGGGACAGCGATCGCGGAGGAATCACGAGCGGAAAGAAGCCTCCTCGGTCAACAAACAGCCGCTGCGAAGCCCACCACTCGTTCCTATCTCTCACTGATCCTCCTCTCCTTCCCCTCCACTCTCCGCTTCCGTTTCGCTTCTTCGCTTCTCTCTGCATCTCCCATCTGCGCCCTGTTAGCGCGCTCGGTTGTCCATCCCTGTCTCGCTCCGAACAACGGGTTAACTGATGCTTGATAGAGATGCCTCTGATATTTGGCTTTTAGCCCTTTTTGGATGCTCCTTCGTTTCTTTTTTACACGGTTCTGCTCTTGAGAAATTAACATCTTTGCCTTTTCTCTTTGCAAGTTTGAAATTAGGAGAAATCTCAGCTGGTTCTGATTTGTGTAACTAGGTAGTGTTTGCTTCTGTTTTTCTTTTTTGAAGCAGAAAAAAGACTTTTTTATTCTTGTTTAGTACCATACATGTCTGAGAAACCACGTTTGCTTCTTGTCGATGGATCCCAAGTGTCAGTGAAAGGACCCTAGGATAACGAATACATCTGGAACCAGTGTTGTCATTTTCAGGAGGCTGGAGGCTCTTCTTTCTTATTGTTATGAATCATGATCAATAGATTATTTAATAAACTCCCCCGAAAATCATCCAAGAGTTCTGAAAGTCGTGAAGATGGTGGAACTGGAAACCACCAATCACATTCGAGTTCCTATACTTCTACTAGCTCAAGAAATAGCGACTCGGGAGCTACCAAGTCTGGAAAGAATACTACTTTTCCATCCAACTTCTCTGCGCTAGATATGGGGAAAAATGGTGGAAAGCTCAATGGAAATCTTGTATCTTCCTATGAAGCTTTGCCTGGCTTCAAAGATGTTGCTGGTTCTGAGAAGCAAAATTTGTTCCTAAAAAAGTTGAGCTTGTGTTCTGTTGTATTTGATTTTACGGATCCGACTAAACACCTAAAAGAGAAGGAGATCAAAAGGCAGACATCGCTGGAGCTTGTGGATTATGCAACTTCTGTGACTAGTAAATTTTCAGAAACTGTCATCCAAGAAGTTATCAAGATGGTTTCTGTGAATATATTTCGGACTTGGAGTCCTCAACCACGGGAGAACAAATTTGTGGAAGGCTTTGATTTGGAAGAGGATGAGCCTACAATGGAAGCTGCCTGGCCGCATTTGCAAATTGTATACGAGTTCTTTTTAAGATTTATGTCATCATCAGAGATGGATGCAAAATTAGCCAAAAGATACATTGATCACTTCTTCATTCTGAAGCTGCTGGATCTTTTTGATTCTGAAGATCCTAGAGAAAGAGAATATTTGAAAACCACTGTGCACCGCATCTATGGCAAGTTCATGGTACATCGTCCATTTATCAGGAAAGCCATAAACAACATTTTTTATCGTTTTATTTTGGAGACAGAAAAGCACAATGGGATTGCTGAACTATTGGAAATTTTGGGAAGTATTATCAATGGATTTGCTCTTCCTCTTAAAGAAGAACACAAATTGTTCCTTGTTCGGGTACTCATTCCTTTGCACAAGCCAAAATGCTTATCGACATATCATTTGCAGCTATCTTATTGCATCACACAGTTTGTGGAGAAAGATTGTAAACTTGCGGATACAGTTATAAGGGGTTTATTAAAGTACTGGCCCATCACAAATAGTGCTAAAGAGGTCATGTTCCTTGGTGAGTTGGAGGAAGTGCTAGAAGCGACTCAGCCACCCGAGTTCCAACACTGCATGGTGCCCCTGTTTCGTCAGGTTGCTCGCTGTTTACATAGTTCTCACTTTCAGGTACATTAAGTTTTTTTGCCCCCAGGCTCTCTGTTTTCTGTTTTCTTATGAAATGAAAGTTTGAAAGATTCTCTTAAAATTCATTTCTTTATTATGCTTTGAATCTGCTCATGAATGATGACCAATGTCTTCTTATATTTTGCCAAGTTATGGATGATTTCTCTTTGTTGTTTAAAAACCAAATTGTTGATTTTAGATTTAAAGGCCAAATGCATGTGATAATGTTCACAATCTCCATCTTAGTGTACGATTGTTGGATAGTTGCTAGGTTTTGAGTTATACTGATACAACGATTGAGCTATCCTAGTAGATTTATGTTGAAAGTTTGAATGAGAAATGATAGTTGTTACATGATGACGAGGGTTATGGGAGCAGCAAATAAAATAACAGAATTAAGAAATAGGGCGATTCTTCCCAGATAGCCAAGTTCAGACTCATAACAGAAGTCCTGTTGAGTGTCGCCGCTAGATCATTTAACTTTATCCTAGGCGCTTAACCAATGTTTAGTTTCCCATCAATTCTAATGATTCCCTCGGTGAATAAAAGTTCATATATTAATAGTCTAAAGAACATAATAATTGCAAATTTACGCCTTGAACATGTGTTAGATTGGAGGTCTATCCCCATTACAGAGGATTTGTCTGAATGAAAGCTTTGAAAATGAGATTATTAGATGTTTACTAATGGTGAAAGAAGCCTGGACTTCAGTTGCATTCACTCTCTTTGAGGTGGTTTATTCTGCCAAAATGTAATGGATGTTATTGCGAGTATTTTCTTACATTTTTCAATGAAATTTATGTAACGTGTGGGGTCATCTTTTTCACTTTGATGCTGTTAATTCTCGATTACCATGGATGAAATTGTTTGTCCTTGTTGTCCACCATCTCATATTAGTTTACTTGTTCAATTACAATTCTTATCTACTACTCCTGGCCCCTAAGATCACAATTCCTTATTTTGGTAGTGACGTCTTGTTTTTTCAGGTTGCAGAAAGGGCTCTGTTTTTCTGGAACAATGATCACATCAAGAACTTGATCAAACAAGATCAGAAGGTCATTCTACCAATTATCTTCCCGGCGCTGGAGAAAAATGCAATTAATCATTGGAATCAGGCTGTTCATAGCTTGACCTTAAATGTCCGTAAGATATTCTATGATCTCAATCCCGAACTATTCAACGAATGCTCCCTCAAATTTCAAGAAGATGAATCGAAGCAAAATGCCAAGAAAGAGAAAAGGGAAGCCACGTGGACTCGTTTAGAACAACTTGCAGCAGATAAATCCGTGAGCAATGAAGCTGTTCTAGTTTCCTGTAAAGCCCCCTCTCAGACTTATCAGAGAGTGTGATTGCTCTTGAGCAGTGTGAACTATTGTATGAAACTTGGAGATGCATGTTAATATTTGCTCTTGCTCTGAACTCAAGTGATGCAAGGTTGTCCGGATCTGAATAATTCATCTTACTTTTATTATATAATTCAAATATTGAAAATGACAAAGATTCGAGGAAGAACGGATACTGAAAATGACAAAGATTCTCACTTTTTCGGTGAGAAATGCACTTGCTATAAATTCATTGCAGAAGAAGACAACCCCAGATGAAGAAACGTTAATGGAGTCACTCAGCATTTCCAGTAGGGGTTGCGTAGTTGAGGAACTCCTCGTCGGCTTCAAGCTTCGCCATGTCTTCTTCCTTCAAGTGAACCACAAGATCGATACCACCGCCGCATTTTGCGTCGAAGAAGACGAACAGATTCTTGAAATACAGCGCCGGCGACGCAACCCAGACCGGCTTTCCCCACCCGAAATCAGCTTCGTACAGAGGAAATCTGCACAGGCTTGTAAACGAACACGCTACCATTTCTCCTCTCACGAATCTCGATGACCGATCTTTAATGGTTTGTAGCTGTGTGTTGCTTTCCTGGAACTGTTTCAAGTACTCCTTATCAATCTTACCCACTTCCTCTCTCACCTGCTTCACCAATCCTTTGCAGTACTCATCCTTCATGGTTTCCGGCGACGGGATCGTCATAGCATTACGGTATAGGTTTCCGAAAGCATGCAAGGGAAGAGGTGGGTCGACCTTTGACCGAATGTTCACAGCATGACAAACGAGGTAGAGCTTGTTAACGTCGTCAGCTCCCGCCGGCGAGTCCTCGCTGATGGCTTTCAGAAACCGGCTGTAAAGAAAAGCCGACAAGGCCTCTACTCTCGACGGGAGTCTCTCGTTTTCCGAGATTTCACCGCCGTAGAATTTGCTTCTGAGAGATTCGACCTTTGAAGCGTCGAGAGTAAACCTCTTCGCAGTTCTCTCCCTTACAATGCTGTTCCTCGTATTGTACATAGGGATGCTTTTGGGAGGGAACAGCTTCGCAGACTCGAAAACAGGATCGACCGCAACTGTTTCTCCTCGACAAATGGACGCCCAGCTGTTGACGACGGTGAAGAACGACAGCGCGTCGCTGATCTTGTGGGAGATGCAGACGCCGACTGCAACCCCACCGCATTCGAAGACGTTGAACTGAATTCCCATGGAAATATCAGAAAGGTCGTCCAGCTCAAAAGGAAGGAGCTTGTTGAGATCGGCAGGCATGGAGTGATTTAGCACGTCGGCGAGCTTGCGTTTGACGTGAACTTCCTGGAAGGGAACGCCGGCGTCGTTGCAGTGGATGAAAAGGTCATCGTAATTGACTCTGCCGGCAAGAGGATAGTAACAAGTGAGGATCTCCGACAAGGAAGTCCTGAGCTGGTTTGACAAACCATGAACGTCGAGCTTGGAGTCTCCGTCGGACGAGAAGAAGTAGACCATGGCATTATAGACATCAGCGGTAACTTGATCGAGAAATGAAAGCTGGTAGCGGCGAAGATGATCCGGGGTAGGTGAAGATGGTTTGACGAAGTCGTTGGAAAGAGCTTCCACCTCGAGCTTCATCTCGCTCAGAAAAGGATAAGATGAATGAAAGTGCGATGGTGATGGAATTTATGGAAATCCAAGGCGCGAACATGCAGAATGATGCGATTCTGAGGGCACGACGTCAAAGATTAGATAACATTATCCAAGCGAGTCTGGTCAATGACAATGGCTATGGTGGCTCTCCACTTCTATGCACGATCCACTTCTTGGGGACGCAAAAGAAACCGACACTAAATCCAAGCGAAAGAGAGGATTCAAATGAGAATTACAAGCAAAAACAGCGAGTGAGTTAACTGATTTGAAGCAGGTTCAACAGTTGAAAGTGCTGAAGAAATGAGATTGCAAATGTGGGAGAGACTAGAGAGAGGGACTCGGTGGGCACGGCCAAAGAAAGAGATTCTGTTGGGGGTTTGCTTATTAAAGTTCTGGGTTCAGAGCCGTGGGCGATCAAAGATCATGGGAAAGAGAGACGAGTAGGATTGGAAGTCAAGAGCATGACAGCTTCGATCAATTGGCAGAGATAGGCAGCCCATTAAAGTAGTTGATGCAACACACCTGTATCTCTACATGGTCCAGCGTCCAGACTGATAGCTCGCCTCCTAGGCATTAAATTAGTTCGGATCCGCGTCTCTCTAGATGAACAATCGAAGAATAAAAAAAATACCAAGAAAGTTTTAATTTTTAGGATCATCTTCTTTTCCTCGATTTATCACCTTTGATAACTCGGGCGTGTTTTAGAGGCGCATTGACCACCCGAACTTGGTAGTCAAGCAGATAGAGTTCCATGTCACAAAGCTCTTGTATTCACACTTCTCATTTAGCCCCATATAGGTAGCTCCTCCAAATCTTCAATGCAAAAATGATGGCTGCTGATTCCAGATCGTGGGTAGGATAATTTTTTTCATGTGGCTTCAATTGCCTCGAAGCATATGCCACCACACGACCATTCTGCATCTGTGTACACAACGTAAGGTGTCTTATTGTCAGAAATTGTCAGAATCGGTGCACTTGTAAGACTATTCTTCAACTCTACAAATGCACTCTGACAAACATCATCTCACTCGAGTCCTAGCTAGGATTGAATCTCCCTGAATCTTCTGTATAACAACTTGGTCAACGAATGTTTTTCAAGTTTGTATTTTGTTGTTTGCTATTTACTCCCATTTTGCAGGTATTGTGCTTTGTTGGTCATATGGTAAAACCGATAATTTTGATTTGTAATCAGATGTTGGATCGTAATCTTGTATTCGTTGTTGATTCTGGTTTTGTGCTAATGATGTAATGAGACGTTAACATGCGACTTTTTTGCTCCATCTGTGTACTCCTATTATTGTCTTGACTAATCGTTAAATGAGTTGCTAACTTGTAATTTTTGCTATTTGGGACATGACTTTAGTAAAAGGATGTAAATTCTTGGTTTTTTTTAATATAATTAACTTACTAAAAAAAGAAAATGATTTTTAGTTTTTATGTCATCGCTACTTCTCCCCCACATCTCCGGTCGTAGTCGCGCTAGTTTAATGCGGTGGTTTTCAGCTCATCCGCTCCAACCGACTCCACCTTCTCACTTTCTCAACCCAGGATTTCTCTTAAATCCCCTATTTGAGTTTCGCTTAATTGCGAATGCGTCTTCTATCGTCTCACTTCCTGTCGCTTACTCCGCCACTCGACGCCCCTCTTCTTCATTCTCAGATCTGCCGGAGGAAAAGTAATCCATAGCGCTTACTGCCATGGGGCTCTATTTAATCGAGCAACTCCGCGCTCAACCCTTTTGGATTACTGCGCTCTTCATTTTGGGTTCTCTATCTGCGCTCAAATTCGCAGTGGCTTTTCTCAAATGGGTATACGTTAATTTCCTCAGAGCACCGAAGAACCTCAAGAAATATGGATCTTGGGCACTCGTCACCGGTCCGACCGATGGGATTGGCAAAGGCTTCGCCTTTCAGTTGGCTCGCAAAGGTCTCAACCTTGTTTTGGTTGGCCGCAATCCGGATAAACTTAAAGATGTTTCGGATTCAATCCAGGCTAAATACGGAAACATCCAGATAAAAAATGTTCTCGTTGATTTCTCGGGTGACATCTCAGAGGGGATTAAGAGGATTACCGAAGCCATCGAAGGATTAGAGGTTGGGACTTTAATCAACAACGTGGGGATATCATACCCGTACGCGAGATTTTTCCACGATTTGGATGAAGAGCTCTTGAAGAACTTGATCAAGATCAATGTTGAAGGAACTACAAAAGTTACACAGGCTGTTCTTCCCGGAATGCTGAAGCGGAAGAGAGGAGCGATTGTGAATATTGGTTCAGGGGCGGCAATCGTGATTCCATCAGATCCCCTGTACGCTGTTTATGCTGCAACAAAAGCGTGAGAATCTTTCTCTTTCGTGACGGCAATCTTCATCATTCCTTACGCTAAGGGGGTGGTTCATTTTTCGTTTTCAGGTACATCGACCAATTCTCGAGAAGCCTCTACGTTGAATACAAGAAGAGCGGCATAGATGTGCAGTGCCAGGTTTGTCTCTCTTCTGATCCCATGTTGAGAATGGACTCTCTCAGTATTTCTTTGCTGCAGCATCTTTGGTATTTAGTTGGGTGGGATGTCGGAAATATTAGACATGAGGGTTCTGGTTTGGTTCATGAAGGTTCCGTTGTATGTAGCGACTAAGATGGCATCGATCCAGCGGTCGTCGTTGTTCGTTCCTTCGACTGATGGATACGCGAGAGCAGGGATGCGTTGGATTGGATACGAACCGAGGTGCACGCCGTATTGGCCCCATTCGCTGCTGTGGGGGTTGGCGCTCTCCTTGCCGGAGTCCATCATCGACGCATGGCGCCTCAAGTTTTGTCTGGCAATTCGGAAGAGAGGGCAGGCCAAAGATCGCCGGAAGGAGGAGTAGAGCTGGGGCCGGCTGGATAGCTCTCCTCCCTCGTTTAATAATCTGTAATGTTGGATTTAGACTACGTAGGTTCACTCTGGATTTTTGTATGCACTTGTTTGGCATTAATGGAGAATGGAATCTAGAACAGAGCTTGATCAATCCGCGAGTTCATCAAGTGCAGATAAGAATCGTGTGGCGGGGAGCCAATCTCCATCTTCTGGATAAGAGAAAATCCACGAACCCAATTCTAGTGGATCTCGTTTTGCGGGCCTGGCTTCCGGTCGTCTATCTTCCAATCTCTCCTCGCCTCGCACTCCCCATTTCTCTTCTCCACGAGCTACAGATCTGCCATGGCTGCAACGATGGCTACAATGGCAATGCTCAATGCCAGGTGTTTAGGCATCAACTCCCTCAAAAACACACCTTCCGCTAAGCCACCGACCAAACCCTTCTTCCTCCACAACCTCCCGCTCGGCCTCACCTCCTCCAAGGCTACTTTTCTCTCTGGAACTGCGATCGCCGGGGCCGTCTTTTCTAGTTTGAGCTTTTCCGACGCTGCCCTGGCTGCCCAACAGATCGCCGATATAGCCGAGGGCGACAACCGAGGCCTAGCCCTCTTGTTACCCGTCGTTCCGGCCATAGCGTGGGTGCTCTACAACATTCTCCAGCCGGCGCTCAACCAGCTCAACCGCATGCGCAGCGAAAAGGGGGTGATCATCGGGCTTGGACTTGGCGGGTTGGCTGCATCGGGATCTGTTTTCCCCGACCAGAAAGCGTCTGCGGCTGAAATAGCGGCCGTGGCCGATGCTTCGAGCGGCGACAACCGGGGGACTCTCCTGCTTTTCGTGGTGACTCCTGCAATTCTTTGGGTTCTGTATAATATTCTTCAACCAGCTTTGAATCAGCTCAACAGGATGAAGTCCGATTGACTTGATATGGACTCGTTTGGGGAGGAGTGTGGAGTTGTGAATTGTGAAGAAATCACTTGCAATCTCTCCTTACTATGAATGATTATGAGCATCTTCTAATATCTAGTTAAATCATTTGCAACATACTTGCTAAAATCACCGTTGACGGCCGGCCATTTTGAATGACCTTCCCCTGAGTCTGTTAATGGTCGTGACATAGTAGACATAATATCTGAAAAAGCTTGAATCTTTGAAGGTGAAACTTTTACGCACAGAAAACGTGGAGCAGCAGGATGAGGCAGGGAAGAGGATGTTGTTAGCTCATAGGTCTTAATGTTAATGTAAGAGAAACCGATAAGTAAGCCTTTATAGCTCAGTGGTAGAGCGTCAGTCTTGTAAACTGAAGGTCCGCAGTTCGATCCTGCGTGAGGGCACTATTTTTCTCTGCTTATTTTTGCCATTATTATTATTGTACAATTAATAATAATAATAATAACAACTTCCATGGAAGTATCCACCAAAAGCTTGCTTGGCTGAGAGAAGTTTTTGGCATCCAAAGCAAGCCAGATAAAAACGATGCAAGGTTCGCAAATGCTCTACCTCTGATCGATGAGAGTTCAGTGAATCGAGGGGCAAAAGATGCTCTACCCGTCGCTGATATTCTGTGCTGTTTGCAGATTAGAGATACTAAGACTTGTAAATTTGAAAGATCCTCTCCCGCCATTGATGTAACTTTCTGTAGTTTCTGGGCAACTATTTCTGAATGAAAATGGTCATCATATGTAGTCACGCTAGCAGTTTCGGTTTGTCAACGGTCTTGATAGAGATATTCAAAGGTTAACGAATAGGAGAGAGTTGACCACCAAATCCATGAGACTAGAACTTAAACAATGTTGCTTAGAAAATAGCATGAAATCTTGGATGGCCCGCATCAAACAAATGGTGTGGCGCATGTTTTCCTTTTCGTCGCTTCAGCCTTCTCGTAACCTCCTCCGTCACAACCCTCGAGTCTACTTCTAGTTGTATAAACAAAAGGATCCCGTCTCTATCCCCATCAACTATCCATTTAGTTGCAGAGCAACTTCTGGCGATTAGTCTTCTTTTAAGCACTCACTGTTTCCGTCAAAATCGTGTTTTCGTGCTGGAGTTCTCAGGAAGGTGTTGGGTCAAGCCCACTGGCTTGACCACTTAAGTCCATTAGACATCTTAACCTAATTAAAAGAAGGGCGGCTAGGTTAAGGGAGAGAAAAGCCTTTAAGAAAAGAGAGAAGAGAAAAAGAAAAAGGGATTCGGATTTTTCTGTATCAGAAAAATCGATTTCCGATTTCTCCATATTCAACCGTTGGATCGGCTTGAAAGTTTGACAGTAGCTTCGGGACACATAGAGGTACGTTCTGAACGGTGAAGATCTTATTTTGTGTTTTCTAAGACCGCCTGTTGAGGTAAAAACGGGACTGCCGTTTTTATCGTTGTTTATCCTATCTCTTTATTTGTTGAATCTAAGATTGTTGTTTAATCTTGATGAGTTATTGTAATCCTCTAGTTTGATGATCTAGAGAGAACTTGGTATACCCATTATTTAACATAGTGGATGTTTGATTCGGTGACTCCTCGCCCGTAGTTTTTACCTTCGATTTGGAGAGTTTTCCACGTTAAAATATCGGTGTCTCGTTTTTATTTATTGCTTGATTATTTGCTTGGATTTCATTGATATTGCTGGCTTGGATTTGGTAATCTCATTTAGCACACAAAAACTTCGAGAATTATTTTTCAGATTAAGTATCCGATCGTTTCCTAACAGAAGGCTGATCTAGGATGAGGAGTTGTATCGCGGGAACAAGAACATGGAAAGCTGCAGTGACGGTAATGGGGATTGGATTGCTTGTATCTGGCCCTTTGATCTCCTTTTTCGCCGGAGTATCTGACCGGAAGTCCCATCTCCCGGGCTGTAGATTTCCGGCCATGTTTAACTTCGGCGATTCAAATTCAGATACTGGAGGGAGAGCAGCTCTGGATTATCGGCTTCCTTCTCCCTATGGAATCACTTTCCCTGGCAAACCTTTTGGAAGGCTGTCTGATGGGAAAGTAATGATTGATGTTTTTGGTAAGCCCCGATCACCCTCTCTCGCCTGAGCTTTTTCTAAGTTTTTGTTTGCTTCTCACTTCTTGAGGGGTCGTGTGAAGTTGAGAAGTTAGGGTTGCCATACTTGCATGCTTACTTGGATTCCATGGGAGCAACCTTTGGAGGAGGAGCGAACTTCGCGACGGCAGGATCGACGATTCAGCCACTGGATGGAACAAGTTTCGAAGCGAACTTCAGCCCCATCTCCCTCGACGTCCAACTTTTTCAGTTTATGAGACTCAAAGCACACGCCAACGAGGTTTATCGCCAAGGTGTGGTCACTATTTATCTACGCAATGCATGAAATGTGCAGATAGTCGACCTTTTGCCTTTGTATTCACTTGGGTTTCTGCAGAGAAATCCGCCATGAAAGACAAGCTTCCTGGACCAGAGGAGTTCTCTAAGGCTTTGTACACATTTGACATTGGGCAGAATGATCTTTTCGCTGGACTGATGAAGATGACTCTCCAACAACTGACTGAAACCCTTCCAAACATCACCTTGCGCTTATCCATGGCAGTGGAAGTATGAAGTTCAAAATTTCAATGAATCCATGCATAAAATTAGTCTAAGAGAACGATTAGTTTTAGCATCTTCCACAAAGACGTCTCTTTTAATTTTGACAACAGAAACTGTACGAAGGAGGAGCAAGGTTTTTTTGGATACACAACACGGGCCCCATCGGCTGCTTGCCTTACGTGCTTCTTTATTCCCCTCCAAGCTCGAAGATTGCAGACAACAATGGCTGCCTGGAATCTCACAATGAGTTGGCTCGGAAATTCAACCTGCAGCTCAAATCGAGGGTGGCCCAGCTCAGGACCCAGCTCTCAGATGCAGTCCTCGTTTACGTGGACGCTTATTCAGCCAAATACACCCTCATTAGCAACGCAGGAAAATTCGGAAAGTTGCATTCATCCTCTTCGATTCGTTTCCACTCATTCCAATCCTTGGTCTGAGGAAATATTTGTAGTTCGAATGGTTTTGCAGGTTTTAAAGATCCTCTGGGCTACTGCTGTGGAAGCGACCACGTTCAGTGCGGAAATGAAGAGGAAGAGGGTTTGAAAGGGAGAGAAGAAGGTGGAGTACTGTGTAGGAACTCTTCAGACTACATCAGCTGGGATGGAGCTCATTATTCTGAGGCAGCCAACAAATGGGTGGCCCTCAGATTAGCAGATGGCTCATTCTCTGACCCTCTCGTTTCACTGGAGACGTTATGCCGCCAAGGACAAGAGACTTAGCTCGCCTCCCTACAATGTCTCTTGATCCTTGCTCAATAAACTGGCCTAAATGAGCATTAGTCTGTCGGGGCTTTCATTGCCTCTATTATCATCGTCAAACATGTTATGGGACATGATTTGATTTCCCGTCTGGCACTTGTCGAACCATTCGTTCACCTTCTCTCTGCAGTATTTGCATGGGACTGCTCCCCCTTCTCACATATCAATCTCTCTGGTTCTAGTTTTAAAAAGACCACTCTTTGACCACCAATTCACTGTCTTCCATTCTCATCAACTCCCACCCTTTTTCCCTTTTCCATGTTCTGCTAATGGGTAGACAGCTTTTCTCGATTGCAAGTGATCAATTCCTTGCTGCTCTTCAATCTATCTTCCAAGCATAGAGAAACAAGCAAAATTTAGATAACTTGCTAGGGTAATTCTCATCGATATCCTGAATCGATGGGGGATGTAGTTTCGCTGCAGAAGACGATGGTGGCGAAGAAGATGGGATCGGGCGGAATATGAAAAGACCGTTTCTTTGGACCGGTGCAGAATAGCCTGTCATGGAGGTCCCAATAAACCTCCAAACTTGTCTGCTCGATAAAATGAAATCATTTCCTCTGAAATTCCACCGAGGATGCTTCACTCGAACATCTGATTCCCCATCTATCCTTGCATCTAACTCAGGATCATCCCCAATTGAATCAGAACTACTTGATCAGCCATTAATGCATTCCACTGATATCGCATGAAACTTCCCGCTCTCATGGAACTGAAGGCTCGTCGAATATTTCCTCTTTCCAAAGACGTGCTCTCTCTTCGAAACCAGTAATGGATCCATAAGCGCCTCCCGGCTACCGGTTCTTCTGAAAGCGTCTCTCTTTTGATCGCTGACGAGAAGAACAACCCCTTCATCGGCAACAATGGCGACATAATAATCAGATTGAGGCTCGGTCTCTCCGTTGAATTTAGCTGCTTTGAGATCCCAAACCACAGTTACGGCTTCACCGTCCACTTGGAAATGCTTGGCGCCTTGTTTTCGTCTGAAATACCAGGGTTTGAGCTCGAATTCGTTCGGCTCCTCCCTTTCTGATCCTTGACTTGAAACTGAAATACCATGTAGGAGCAGATTCTTGCACCACGTGATGGTTATTAACCGACACTGACCGGCGATCTTCGTCTTGTATATTGACATAAACACGCTCTACCCTGATCTGACTACCGTGGCTGGATGGTTTTCCGTCGCTTTCTCGCCGGAGGAGAAGCAACCAGGAATCCCGATTGAATCATGCATGGTCCTCCCTGATTTCTAGAGATGAAAGAAATTGGCCTGGGGGAGAGAAAGGGGGAGGAGATCGATGAGAGAGAAAGAGGACGTGAAAGTTAGGTAAAGGCAGACGGCTCCTCTCATCACGAGGAAGATGGAGACGACCCAGTTGAAAAGAATCAACATAAAAACTCTCCGCGACGGCAAATGCAATCACTCTCTACGACGGCGTTGGGAACAATTAATCGGCCGGAATCCGGCCGGTATCTGGGACGCATAATAGAGGGTTGGTCCACCCTTACACTTGGTCAAATGTTCAAGAAATGCATTTATTACAACGTTACTATAGGCTTTATAGCTTCACATAATCAAATCAGCATGCCATACAAATGATGACCCTCAAATCTCTCCATCCCAGAGATCGTGGAGAGACTCGTAAGGCCCACGGGGTGAGACGAGGTTGTGTTTGGAGTTGCCTCTTCTCTGCTGGATCCTACTGATTTTGTCGCAGTCATCCTCTGTTAGAGCCCAGTCCAAGATACCCAAGTTCTCCTTCATCCTCTCTCTGTTGAAGCTCTTTACCAGGAGGTTCACTCCTTGTTCGTACACCCACCGAAGAGATACCTGCAATTCTCCCATGATTATACCCTCGTTTTCGTTTATTTGGGACACAAATCGAAGAGACAGAGAACCTGAGCGACGGATTTGTTCCTGGACTGCGCAATTTCCTTGAGAATTTGGCACTCCATGACTTGATCTGAACCCCAGAAACAACCCTTTCCGCCCAACGGAGAGTAGGCTGTAAGAAGGATTCCATTGGCTTTGCAAAACTTTTGGAGTTTCTTCTGCTGCCAAACCGGGTGCATTTCCACCTAACCACCATCGCAAGTCAAACTAGTGACACTATCATCTTCCAAGGATTTGCGGCTCTAAGATTTCCACGCAAAAGAATTAGTTGTCTGCTTACTTGGTTGACGGAAGGGGGGATTTTGGCGATGGAGAGCAAGTTTTGCAGCTTCTTGCAGGAGAAATTGCAGACGCCGATTGCTCTCGTGAGCCCAAGTCTCTGGCACTCTTCCATGGCTTGCCACACTGCCTTGAAGTCCATCGCTAACAGCTCATCTTCCTCCACAGCCTCCCACTTTTTCTTTCCTCTCTTGAAAGTTATTGGCCAGTGAATGAGATACAGGTCCAAGTAGTTAAGCTTCAGAGCTCTAGATACACAAACAAACATGGAGTAAATTTGATTTTCAGAAAAATTTAAGCCACGCCAGGGTTGAATCCAACCTCAGAGATTCCTGCAACGCAGGGAGGACGCAATCATAGTGGGCATCGCCAGGCCAGAGCTTTGATGTGATGAAGAGTTCCTTCCTAGAGCTGACGAGGCCGAGCTTTAGAGCTTTCGCAATAGCTTCTCCCAGAGGCTCCTCGGACCCGTACGAGGAAGCTGTATCAAAATGACGATAGCCCAGTTTAATGGCTTCAATCACCGAGCACTTCAACGCATTGGCGTCAAATGGGTCAGCGGCGGTGCCCATTCCGATTCTGGGCATCTGCAGCGCGCTACCAGGCGAGCTCGGAAGAACACTAGGGTCTGTGATCATTGGAAGTTCTTGAGCACCGTACATTTAGTTCAACAACTTTACTTGGCTTACACAATTCATTTACTCGCTATATATTATGGTTTTTCCACTAAACTAACCAGGAGGTAATCTTTATGTTCTCTATTTTCACGGCAAGAATTCGGGGAACGGGGATCTCATGCGCGTAGAAATAGAATGCAATGTTCACCGGATGAGTTGAGGGTTATTTCTTGTTAGCTCGTTTCTTAGGTTCGGACAAATTAAATGTATCTAGATTCATAATTCATGTGGCTTTAATTTATTGTCTCTTGGGTTGTTCTTTTATACTCTGGTTCATGCAATGTACCTACTCTGGTTCATTATGGTATACGTAGGTGCATATGTTTTTTTATGCCGCTCGTAGAAGAAGATTGTGCAGAGAGAAAAACAGAAGCGAGAACAGGGAGTAGAAGAGGCTTTCGTATGGGAAGCTCATTTTCATCTTCTCCCCTTCGGATAGAACGATAGTAAGAACCGCAATAAAACAGGAGCAAGTAAGGAGATGAAGAGCGAATCAAAAACTGGAGGAGATTTGCAGAACTCCCAGGCTCCGAAGCAGGACCACGTCCATGGTCGAGCAAGAAGGGGCCAAGCTACTGACAGCCATAGCTTAGCCGAAAGGGTAATCCAAGTTTCATTTTCTACCAAGTGAAAATCGAAATAAAACTGGAAATTAACCATAGCCATTACATGAACTGTTTCTTGAGGAGCAGGCAAGAAGAGAGAAGATAAGCGAGAAAATGAAAATTCTGCAGGATTTGGTTCCGGGCTGCAACAAGGTGAGTCAGACTACGTGGCCGAGCAACACCTTGAATTATTCGCCGTCCTTCTCTTCTCTGATTAACCAGAGATATTCGGATTCAGGTCATCGGAAAAGCTCTGGTGCTGGACGAGATAATCAACTACATTCAATCCTTACAGCACCAAGTCGAGGCGAGCCAGACAGCTTTCTAAAAATAGTATCTAGATGTCTAGAACAAGTGCAGGGTGTGATGGTCGATTTTTCATGCAGATGTTGTCTATGAAGCTTGAAGCAGTTAATGCATGAATGAGCCCTCTGATTCATGTGTTTCCTCCCAAAGACGCAAGTCCAATTGAGTCTATTTCCATTTGTTTTCGGATACGAGAGCGGGTAACTTTCAGTACAGGGAACACACATACCAAACCAACAGCGCCGCATTTGGCTGGCACGGCACTAGAGAGTGTGGGATCGGTTCGTGGTCGGAGTGGCTGCATATGCAGGTCAGCGGAGCTTTTGAAAGAACATCGTAGACTCCAAGATTTTAGTAAATTTCAAATAAAAAGTAGCGATTTCTTTTCTGGTGTAGCTTTGAACAATTGTGCTTCATTGATAGATCAAAGAATGAGAAATCTTTTCGTTACAAATGAATATCACTCTTTTTTATTTCTTTCGTAGCATACAAGTGCTGCGAGTCGTGATTTGAAAGCAACGACGACTCCAAATTTGTTAAAATTTGAACTGGGATTGCCCTTCAAAGCTCTACATTTCTTTGCAGTATTCAAAATGGAGTCGCTAACGGAGGGAGCTTATTTGTGGGCACCGTTGTTTTTCAATTTTAAATTACATCCAATGGAGAAATATGTAATGATCCTCGTTATTATAATAAAAAATACGACAAGGGTTTTCGTCAAATACAAAAAAACGGGAAGAAATTACTTTTTTCTGCAGATATTCCGTGGTGATAATCCTCTAACCAATAAAAGCTTCTTGCATTGCTGATGATGAGCCATCTTCTTCCAAGCCATAATAACAGTTCCTATATCAAATCAATGACAATTAGCACTCGTTCCATAATTTCTACAACTATAATTAGTAGAAATTAAAATCCTAAAAAACATACTTGAATGGACATGCATTACATTCACCTACTTATGATTAAATGTCACACACGATTACAACAATTATAACATTGTTTTAACGTCATTAATGAACGACTACATCAAACAAATGATGCTTTTGTGGGAATATCTCTATGCACATATGAGCATAGTCCCCGTGACGGCAACAAAGTTGGACACCATGTAGAATTATTAGATTAATTCATAACTTAATTATTTCTTTCGTTTTTTTTTTGCCACACATATTTAAATATTTGCTTTTTTTTAATTTATGAATATCTATTTTTTGTTTCGATGGATGATTACTTTTTACTTTGTGTACACTATTTTTAGTTATATTTTGATCATATATTTCTTTAGAATGACTATGCATTGATACAAAGAAGTTACTCTTTATTAGTGCTACATTTACTGCCATTCTCTATCTTCATTTTGCATTTTGAGAAAATAAGGCCGATAATTTGAATGATATTCTGCTGAAGCTTTTGAAAATTGAAAAAAAATAACTTTAAAGACAAATTCAGTAGATCCAATCCAGCATTGTTCGAATATGAAGAGTGATAATTTGCTCGATTGGGAGTTCATCGAACAGTAGATATTACAGACAAATTCTAAGATGGAATTGATGGCAATGACTTGCCTCTCTGTACCCAATCATTCAAACCCCTTTATTTTCTTCCCTTTTTTTACGCAATAAAATAAAAATATAATAAACTATTTTAAACTCTGAATGGATCCAAGGTTCACACTTGCCACGATGCTACGTGACAAACTAGTGTACACGTGGAGGGAATCTTTTTATTATGATTGGTAACGCTAGTATTCAACTGCACTAATAATCACAGAG
>QAOC01046557.1:79183-128444 GCA_003255005.1 Begonia fuchsioides
CCAGAGAAGAGAAGGGATACCCCCTACAGTTACACAGTGAAACAATAGAGAGTGACAAACTTATCAATAAGCACTTAAAAAAATCGACTGCACAAAATTTAGGACCAATTCTAACCTGCCAACCAACACCTCGGCTAAGAATCGAAGGCGGAATCGGAGTTGCACTTGCATAACGTGACACCGCGATGAAGGTTCCCGAGGACTGTTAGTTAACCACAACGAAAAATTTATCAGAAATAAAACATAGTTGTATCAATCAGTCATTTGATGTCGAGGATAGCATCTCCAAGAACAGACCTCGACAAGAGAAACGAAGGAGGCGGCCATCATTGCAAAAGCTTCTCCAGCATCAAATGTAGGAGCTCCCCACTGAAAAGGGTAGGGAACTCTTATCCTGTAATGAAAAAATATTTAACTCTCACCTGATATTATTTCACTTACTGACGAAATTAGTCGAGATGAAAGCTTTACCAAGGAGTGGCACCCACAATGCCTGCTCGGTCAGTTCGACAACTCGATTGAGTTTTACCACTCGCATTCTTGTAGGCCCCTCCCACAGTCAGTAAATGAGCATATATCCAGACAATGATCACTGAAAATATGACAGCAAACCGATCGAAGACGTGCCTCTCTCCACGGATCATATTCGGAATATACTGCACAAAAAAAGCTCATCCAGGAGGCTGGTGAGGTTAAGACTTAAAAACTATGTCTTATATACTCATAAAAGAAGAAATACCTGGGAAAATATGACAAGAATAATAATCTGGGGAAGACCAATCTCAACACATCTTGCTAGCTACCACCCACAAAAATATAAAGAATGTCTTTAGAGAATGTCTTGAGTGGGAAGAGCAATCAATAAAGAACACGACTGAATGAAGTAATTGAACATTCACCAGAGGAAATCCGAGCTCGTACAGGCCAAACCCAGACAAGGCCACCAAAGGAACAGCAGATAGAGGGCTTAAGAACCTAAACATAGGAGAAAAAAACAAGTATAATCATGAGGACTAATATGTCTGTAAGGTTTGTCAACACATGTAATGCTCAAGATTCATTTGACTTTTGAATTCCTAAAATCAACCCAGATTGAAAAAAGAGATCGTCTATGATCTTTCAATCATCCCTTGAAGAGTAAGAAAACTCTGAAAAAATGATCAACCAGTCATGGTTCCCAAAATGATGCTAAATTATCACAAAATAGAACCAATATCACTAAGTTTAAAACCAGATGGTACAAAGATAAAGAAAATTAGCGTAAATTTCAGTGAAATGGGGTAAAAACCTTGCTACGTTACGCCAAAGTCCGCTGAAACCGATAACAATTTGAAGAGTCGAGGCGACGATAAGAGCGCCCTGTGTAGCTCGCATAATTTTCTTGAATTTCTGTATAGAGAAAGTAAAGTAAGAGAGCAATACAAAACTCCAAAAAGGATAATAATGAAATTTGGCGATTTAACAGTTTCGTAACCTCGTTTGGATCCAAAATATCATTGAATCGACCAGCTGCCACAATTGAAATCGTCGTTGGAACGTATGTGTACGATGCTCCGACTACAGCAGGTAAGCAAGTTCCAAAAAAAGTTTGAAATAAAGTGTTTATGCCAGCAACAAATAGTGTAGTCTGAATCATCAATGCTTTCTCCTCCTAAAAGTGGATTGACTAGTTAGACATAAAATCCAAGCTCATACTAGATAGAGTTAGCAATCAAAATTGCCTTCAAAGGCTGTTGGTTGTCATGTTGATTTCAGTTTATGAAGAAGGAACTTTAAAAAATTGACTTACATTTCCTACTTCCATCAGAGAAACTAGATAGGTCGGAATAAGCACAGTTGTTCCGAGCATAACCAGGTAATGTTGGAAACCGAGTAGAATGGCTTCAGCTGTTGAAGAAGCAAGACACATGAAGTGAACCAAAATAAAAAAATGGGTCTCTCTGAAAGTTCATATCAGATAGGATTAAGATGAGACAAAGTTACTCACGCCAAGGAGGAGGACTCGTGATGCAGTATGAAATGTTGGGCAACTGGTCTTTTGCCGGATGAGGCTGAAGCTCTTCCTGTTTTGGCGGTGGCGCTGGGCCCCCTCCTCCACCTCCTGCCATCTTCTTCTTCTTGCTCCGCCTCTACTGCTACTATAATCTACAAGGGAAAAAGTTTAAACCCTTCGTTACTTATTTGCTTTTCATAACCCAATAAACTACGTTTTGGTCTTCAAGAAGTCCGGAACTAAACAGGAGGGAATAGCTACAACATCCCAGGAAACCCAGCTCCAGGCAAATTCACAGAACTAGTGACAAAACTCTATTTGAATCAAATACAAAAGGGGGCAGAAATTAGAAAAGTTGAGTAGAACCATCGAAAGACGCAAGAAATGAAATGCTTACAGCAGATATTCTCTAGAGAACTTGACCACCTTCTGCAAATGCTCAGGCATGCAGGACGTTGATTGTTATCCGCTGTAATGCGAGATTTCGGACCCACCTGGACTTGAATGCTAAGCAACATTAATAAATTAAACGAGAAAAAGAAGCAGAAGTGATTGGGAAGACGTTGGGAAAAGCAAACAAAAGGAGGAAGCCTCGTCTTAAAGGCTTAAAGCTAATGGAATCTCTCTTTAATTTCTTTGCATAAAAGATAAAGTTTTGGCAGAGCATCTCCTCCCATGTTCCCTTCACACTCGGAATAATTCTTTCTAAGAATATGATGCCATGGAAAATTCTCCACCTTGTTCACTGATTGAAGTTAAAGCGTTTCTTTGACGCGGGAAATCTGGAGATCAGACGAGTAGCCATGGCAGCACCCAGGCCACAGTCTTACTCAAATAAAAGAACTCCCCAGATTAGTCATCAAACTGAGAGTCTTTTGTGGAGTTTGAGGGTGGCCTGTTCGTGATGGCTGACCGAGCTTTGATCTATAATCTGGGACCGACCAGTCCACGTTGTTAAAGAGTGAACAGACACAGACTTTTATTCTCCGACCAGTGTTTCCTTTCCCAAGCCCATTACGAAAACTTGTTTCAAAAAATGTCATTTTAGTTTACTTTGCTTCCCTTGGGCTCCTCTCCCTCCCTGGCTCTTCTCACTGTCTTCAGGCTTCTGTTCCTTGTACCAATCGAAATAGGGCAACGACGTAGTTTCTATGTACATGTTCATACATTAGTTTCTCTCAACTTTTTCGAAGAGCTCAGTTCCATACCAAAGCCAAAATACAGAGGCATGAATGAAGTCTGCCCAATTCCATACCAACCAAAATCTTAAATTGGATAAACCTACTACTACTTTTTACAGAGCCTATAGTGATTGAAACAGTGAAGACACTCATCAATAGCCATTGTTACAGCCCATCGAATCACTTCGAGCCTGAATATTATGATGCTCAAACCCAGGATCAGCATAATCAACTGGTCTTACAATGGATGGTTCTCCTTTCCTGTCAAGTTCCTGAATTGCCCCGAAAACGATCTCATTGGTTCTCTCGTGGCTCCTCTCATAGTAAGTATGAGGGATGGACGAAAGAAACTGATGATGGTGCTGCTGTTTTTGCTGCGGCTGTGGCTTATCACTATCCCATCCGTTATAGAACACCTTGCTTTGCCTTAGTTGGTGCATTTTGTCAGCATCTTTAGACATGAAAGCATAGGTTTTTCGAGGGGTGGGGGTCCTCGTATCAATCGAAGGGGGTTCGTCTTCATTTGGTATTACGAAACTTTCCTGTTGAGGCCAAGAATTGAAGTATTGATGTTGTTGTGTATCGTGTTTGTAGCTTGGCGATTTCTTTCTCAGGCCGGGAATAAACCAGACCGATGTCCCTGTGTTGGAGACAAGCTTTCCGGCAGAAATGAAGAACCCTTCTTCTTGCTTCTCCGGCTCTTCTTCCGAAGGGATCAATGGTGGCCTCACAGATTTCAGAGGCTTCTTGTATGAATATGGCGGCACGTTCATCTTCATCTGATCCTGCAACACAAAGATAAGATCTAGTCAGTTGAATTCCAAAGAATTTCGAGTTTTTCAGAAATATGATCTCACATTCTGTGACAGTGAGTTGCCAAAAGCAGTAATTTTACATTGCAGGACTGCCAGAATGTAGCCGAAGAAGCCAGCGACGGCAAGCATTGCTACTCCTAATGTACAATAAAGCAGAAAATAGTGGAGTTCAGAGGAGCTGTCCCATAAAGGTCAGGCAAAAAATATTCAACATTTATTTACCCATCGGAAAACCACTGCCATATTGATAAGCACAATCGTCGAAATGAAGTTGAATCTCCCGAATTGCACGATTTCCTCTGTCTACGATGAGAAGTGAGCAACTACTTCCGACATACACAACATCAAAGTCGTTTGAGAACTTTGAATCTTCACTTTGCCCATCAAGGTGGCCACCTCCTCCTCCCCATTTGCCTCTGGCGATGGTCGTTACCCCTGCCAGAAATTAATCAGATCAGCCTAGATTCATGATCAATTCGAGATATTTACTTAGAAACTAGGAGAATGTGGATTAGCAGCTTATACCAGAATCACTTATCTTCCTGATAGCTAAATTCATTGTGTCTGCAACATAAATGTTTCCCCTGTAGTCCACTGCAAGACCTTTGGGGTGGTTCATCCGAGCTTCTCGAGCCTTCCCATCCACATGTCCAGAGTGGCCTTCACCAGATCCTGCAACCAGCTTTGGCCTGCTGTCTAAACTTCAAAATGATACAATTAGAAATATGAAATGGCCAACCATTGTAATGCAACTAATCTTGCTGTGTAACTATGAACTTCGGAGACTAATAGAAACTTTAATCTGAACTTAGAACACAACAATCAAATCAACGCATGCTATGTTTTCCTATATCAAATGCAGGTCAATTATGATCAAGAATTCTACATTTTCATAAAAATGAGGATTTGTTGAATCCCCATAACCGAGTTCCATCAATCAAACTAAAGCCTACATAGAACTTACAAAGAGACAGAGAAGCTGAGATCCTGTAGATGTTACTATTTGCTGAGTCCATGATGAGAAGCTCCCCACCAGGCAAAGCTTGAGCAGAGTAAGGTTCAATGCCAAGCTTGCTTCCATCAAATACAGTCTCCACATTATACCCACTCTCGAACTTCATCATCGGACGACTAGAAATCGCTAAAAGAATAAATATGGGATTTCAAAAGCATCACAGATTAGATCTTCACATAAAGTAAGCAAGAGAAGAGATTGAGATGGAAAGATAAGCAAGAGATTTCTGCCTGTTTTGGTGGTCTTTTTGAATGACCATAGCCGCTTAATGAGCATGGGCAGAGCATTGGAGAAAACCCTACCAAAAATCTCTGCAAAAAGAGAGAGAAAACATAAACGTAAACACGAGTACAAGAAAGTCAGAATGAGGGGAGGGGGCTTCTGAAGCTGAAGATTCACTTACTAGCAGGTGATGCTGAAGCTGAAGAAACATCTCCGAATAGAAGCAGAAGAACGAAGCTTAAAACCAGTACAGTCTTACCCATTGCTACTTTCATTAAATCAAACTATAAAAAAGCTCAAAACGGAAGATGCAGGCAACTTGGAGCTACTCAAAACCCTAACTCACGAAACTGGGTGATGCAAAGTAAACTAGTAAAGGGTCTGAAAAGAGTGCCCCGTCGTTTCAAGAGCAAAGAGTAAAGGAATCGCAAATGGGGAAGAAAAGATGAAAGAGACAATGGGGAAAGCGGGGGCAAAAGGTGGAGGGGCCTGTGCAGAAGCTCAGTGACTCGAGGGTAGTCAGAAAAAAAAAAATCAAAGCTTTATTTAGCGTAAAGACAAGCATTTTTGTTTGATAATCAGCAAAGCATACGTTTGTCCATCGCCATTCGCCTTAATCCTCGCTTCATTTTTATATTGCTGCTTTCGAAGAACTCCTCAATCCTTCAATGGCGTCTGGCTAGTGTTTACTGCTCTGATAGTTCCAATGCGTCTGTGGAGGAGGAGCCAAACCAATATCACTAATAGCATTTGAGCCTATCGAATTAGTTCATGCAGTGCAGGCCATCGAAGTGTGAAGTTTGACAGAAGAAGTTAAATTATTGGAGATGAAGGATTCCAGCTACCGCCAAGTTAAAATGTAATATAGTGAGATGATGGAACTTTACATTAAACTATTAGCTGGACTTATCGAGTAAAATCTTCTTTTAAATTTATGATAATTTGTTTCAATGACAGAGATCGAGCGGTTGCCGCCGCTCGCCGAGCATTTGACGAGGGACCATGGCCAAAGATGACTGCTTACGTGAACTCTTTTTCTCTCCCAAAAGTCAATTCTTTATTTATACATCAGATCGATTTCCATACAGGAACTATCGAAAAGTGTGATCTTTGACTGGTTCTTTTGCTCTCTTTTTCTTTGGTTGACAGGCCGGAGTTCCTGATGGTGTGATTAACATGGCCTCCTTTGTGCTCAAGACCCATTGATTTAGGCAGCACCCACAGCTGAGAATGGCGCGATGTGTGACCCGACAACGACGCACCAAGTCGAGCAGTGGACAAAGAGGAGTCACGGAAGAGAGGAGAAGAAGAAGAGAGAAGAAGAGAGAGCTTTAATCAGTGGTCTGTCAACTGGAGCGACGCCATTGTTATATCTTTTGGCGCTCACTTGACCCTTCTTTTCCGCATTAAAGTGGAGTGGGGCTCATCATTCATCCTCTGCTTCACACTCTGCACTCTGCATCTTCATAAATGTGTAGATATTGAATGCTCCAAATCTGCTCTACCCTGTACTTATCACTCTACCCTTCTCCATTAAACCAGTTAAAACGTTCTCGGAGAAAAACAAGCATTTCCAGTCGTTTTAACGTTTGTCGTTCATTTTAACGCGTCTGGGTGCATGATTTCTCCAACTTCTCTCCATTTTCTTGCCCGCCAAACAGGGTGTCAGAAGAAGTATTGTGATATTTATGAGCCGCAGAAGGGTCTTCTCTTCTTAAGGCGGGAAGGCATGGGTGGCTATGAGTATCTCTCTCTGAAGTCTGACCCACCACCAAGCTCTTCTTCAATCTTCACTACATTTATTATGTCTTCTCTTCAAACAGATGTCGTGGGTGGGCGATGAATTGTCTTTAAGCGATGTTCTTCGTTTACTGACATCGATTTCTTCGTATTATTGAGAGAGTATTTTACTCTAAATATAAACTTTTTATTATTGAATTTAGTCATTCAACTCAACGACTCTCCTAATTCAGGTGATTAGCTTTCTAGAGACTAGTTTTAAGTTGTAATTTTCTTCGTGGTTGTGGGGTGAGTTTCGTACGTTTGTGGTTTGATCTATATAATTGAACACTTCTGTAAGTCTGTAGCCGTTCTTTGTTGGCCTTTTCTCAGACTGATTCTAGCTCTCTCCGAAGAACATCTGAGCATGTTCTTCCGGAAAGTCAATCGCAGGGAGCCGCAGCTGCTCTCCGACGGGGAAAAAAAGAAGCTCCTCCCGGCCCCCTCGCCCATCAACTCACACAGGGCCACAGCTGTGTTTGGAAGCTTTCAAGGACCACCTCATCTTCTTCCCACGTGCTCTCCCCTTTTTTGCGTGAACGCTTTTACAACTTACCCTCCCCTTGTGACCCTCTCTTGTCATCTTTCTCGTTTACTTTGAATACACAATTCAATTCCACATTTTTACTCCAATTTAAGATTACAGCTTCATCTTGATTTTAACTCGGGGTCGAGCCAGCGGCTCAGCTGTTTCAGCCCCCGGTTCGAACCCAATTCAAGAAACTTGGCTTCCACCTAACCAAAACGCCTAATCCGCTACGCTCCAGGTCATATCATTTTCGAAAATCCAGTGGCAAACCTCGATTCGCCCCGGGCCGGAACCCAGAGCTATGAATGCGCCGTGAGACTGGCTCCATGCAGATGTGTCCACGTGGCATATAGCAACGCCGTGGTTGATCTTGGCCTTTGACTTCGGGTCCAGCAGATCCGCTTCGTAGACTCGAACCATCGGGACCGAGTGGCAGTAGTATAGAAGGTAAGGGTAGAGGCTCTGATGGCAAGAGACGGACTGGGTGATTTTCCCACCGTTGATTCCCTTCACTGATCCGATCATGATGTCTTGCTTTGACCCTTCTACGTTCTCCGTCGTTCGAACCACGACATTTCGGCCGAGAACGGAGGTGGCGAAGTCGATCATATCTTCTACCGACCCGACGCATCGTTTCGTCTCCCCCTTGCTTGGTTGCCTCTCGCATTCATCCAATGCCGCCTCTATCATCGTCGCCATTGACGAGTTCTCGCTGGCGTGGAAGATTTTCTTCAGCTCTGACACTTGGGAGCTCGAAAATGGCAATTTGGACAAAATGCTTCGAGGCAAAAACGACCTTTTCGGCATTTTATCCCTGATATCCGGCATCGGCATCACGGTCCCCTTCTTTAACATCGACTCCCGGAAGAATTTTCCGGGCTCGACCCATCTTTTGACCAGACTGCTGCTTACCGTCGGCGCAGATAGCGATTTGGAGCTCGCGTTGGGGAGCCCAAGAAATGTCACACCCGCTTTTGCGTAATCCTTGAAGGAGTTGTTGACCCCATAGATCTTGAAATTTATGGTTGGGTCATTCGCCTCTAGACCATAGCCGCTGAATTTATCAGTACCTTCGTTGAAAGACTTCCCATAATTGGCGAAATTGACTTGTGCGCCGCTTGAGTGCTTCGCGTAGGACTGGAATGAATCCGCTCCCACGTTTGCTTTCTCTCTGTAATTGGCGAAGTTGTCCACTGCTCCATTTCCATCTCTTCCGTAATTATTGAAGGTATTCGTCGGATTATTCTGATCGGGAGCGTAGTTAGTGAACGTATCATTTGCAGAGTTACCTCTGACACCATAGCTGGAAAAACCAGAGCCGACGACATTTGCTGTGGTCCCGTAGCTGGTGAACTCGTTCAGGGCCCCATTACCCTCTTTTCCGTAGTTGGCGAAGGACTGGTCGCCGGCATTGGCGTCGTCGCTGTAGCTCGCGAAAGATTGTGCCCTGCCGTTTGTATCTCCGGAATAGGACGTGAATCGGAGGTTGGGGACATTAACATCATTCGCGTATGTGGAGAACTTCCCTGTGCCTCCATTGGCTCCTTCGCCGTAGGTGTTAAAGCTCTGGTCGACCACGTTGCCCTCTGTGGCGTAGCTCGTAAATTGATTATCGTGGTTGATTGAGGCATGGCTGTAGGAGCGGAAAGAATTGACCGGAATATTTTCATTTTCTGAGTAGTTTTTAAAGGAATCAACTCCGCCCACTCGACCCTTACCGTAATTGGTAAAGTTTCGGTCGGCATAAACAGCAAAGTTGGCGTTTTTGGCGTGCTTCTCCAAGCTGGGAGCCAAATCGGGAAAGCAGAGGAGGTTAGCGGCGGAGCAGAACTTGGGGAGGCGGGAAGAGAGGGAGTTTTGGAGAGCAAGTCTGGCGAAAGCGGCGGCATCGAGGGCGGTGAGAGGAGAGGCTTTGGATAATAGAAAGGTGGGTTTGGGCAGATCATTCCGGATCTGTTTGGTCCAGTACCGCATGAGAAAAGCTGCGGGAGTAAACGGGTTGTCCCCCGCCGGGAGCTGGACAGAGGTCTCCTCGTCGCCGGCAAAACCGACCTGCATTGGCCGGAAACACCAAGAACGTTAGTGGAAAATAAAAAAGAAGCATTGAGATTAGCGAAACAAAAAAGGATGCTTACATGGAGAGAAGAAAGGAAGAAAGAGAGAAGAAGAGGGGCAGCAAAGCAAGCGAGCTTTCGCATTTTGGTGCGCAGGAGCCAGGAGGGGTAGGGGAGGAAGAAAATGGGTGGGCAGGGCCGAGTTTATAGTGGCCACTGGCCTTCTTAGGAGAGATGAGATGAGTCACGGGGGGGCTCTATAAGTGTTGGTGGGGTTGGCTGCGCTCGTAAACGCGTTTCTCTTTTGTTCATTTGATACCTCTGCATATGGATGAGTAAGCGCGTTGGAACTGTCGGGGGTTGTGGATTCTCTGTTGTTTTGCTTCCCACTCACTCTCATCTGCTTCCACTAAACTATTCCCCGCCCATTGCCTCTCGCCTCCTTATTTTAAGGATTAAGGCCTCTTCGTTAGCTTCATCTACGACACTCCTCTTTCCGAACAGAAAGATAGATCGAGAAAGTAAATGGATCGAAGAAAAACAGCTCAACAAAGCAGAACATGTAACAAAGCATCCCAAAAATTTATTACATGCAGAATGATATTAAACGCGGATTGAACCGATGGAACGAGCGAAATTCACAAAGCTTTTCGAGGAATAAGAACACAAACTAAAAAACAGAATATTCATCGGAGAATGATATAATTCGTATGAATGTCGAACAAATTCCGCATGCGATGAAGACGCCAGGTACAAAAACACGACATTGATTATAAGTACTTCGAATGCCGGAAGATCATATGTTTGGGTTCTTTCTAGGTCATCGTTCAATATTCACGATCGATGACGGGTCGCGCAAAGAATTATCAGCATGTCATTTATGGTGGAGTTACAGGCTTATCTGGGTCACCATCAGAGCTTCACCGTTGAAAAAGGAGAACATTTGACGCAATCAGTTTGTCGAGTCAGCTGAACCCGTTGACACTGGCGAACAATCCGACCAAATCTTGGCGGTATGGCAAGTACGACCGCCGTCTTTCTTCTTCTTTCTTCGCTCTGTTTCTCACGTAGTGCCTTTCGTGCGCTGACGCCGCAGCTTGGCCGCTTGCCCCTTTCTTCGCTTTTGCTTCCGGCCCATACTTCTCCCGCTCTGTTCCCGCCTTCGGCTTTGTTCTCGTCGTTTCCGGAGGATTGTTGAGAAAGACGAAGGAGTCCTTGCCGTCACTCTTGCTCCGGTGAACTAGATCTCTGAACCTCCACATCTTACAGAAACCTGTAGAGTTGCTCTTCCTACCGAGATCTGACGACTTTTTGACCACCTTTTGTGACCATTCGCAGAAAGTTCCGGCTTCGACTCCGTCTAATTCGTCGCATTCAGAGGCCGATGACGACGACGGCCCGTCGCTTTCTTTGACAAAAAAATTCATCGGGGCCGGGGGAGGTGGGAGAGAATTAGCCTCTTTGGGTTCTGGATCGAGGTCGCTAGAATCAGAAAATAGGAGAGCTCTGTTAAATAAGGGGAAAACGGGACGAATCAGACCATTCTGGAACGCATCGTCAGCCGTTACCGGCGATCCGTTTGAATTGGAGCAAACAAAGGAGAAATCGTCGTCGACCTCTTCGCCACCAATCTCTTGTACAGATAAATCGTGATTGACAGAAGAAACTCTCCCCTCTTGGTCCTGAATATCAAGCTTCTTCCAATCGAAATCAGCCATGTTCCCGAAATCGTCACAGGAGGATGAGTAAGACAAAACCTCAAGATCCACCATTGGGTGTCCGTCCTAGCCCGGCGAGGTTGGTAGTAGCAGGCGTAAAGTGGTTGGAAGAGGGAAAGAGAAGGGCATTTATAGGAAGGGCGTCTGGGAGTGGAAGGGGAGAGGAAAGGGGGAAGCTTTGGGAGCACGAAAAGGAAGAAGAAACACGTGGGGGAGAGGAGAGTGGCACGTAATTGCAGGACGATTAAAGGCGAGACCTTTGACTCTCTTGACGAATATCTCGTGAGTCCCATAGCATAGCAACTAATATTAAAAACGGGCGGCCATTGAACTTACGAAAACATGGCTTTCAAATGAGTGGATCAACGTGTCAACGCAGGGGAGGTTGACTGGCGTGGGAAGCACCAAAACTTGTTGGACAAGTTTATTATTTAGGTCCACCCCAGCTTCGTGTCTTCGTAATTGTCGGCGTCCATTGTAAGAACCAAAATCCTTTGGTGAAACAAAGCACAGATTGACTACATGCCTATCCTTGAGAAGGGTACAACCACTCATGTTTGTTTCTGACTAGAGACGAACTCCCAGCCAGGTACGAGGGCAAGTAAGCCGGAAAGGTGTACACAAGTATAATCATCGGCTGCAGTTGATAGAACACAGAGCTGCAGAGGTTTGTACGCGGACCAAGACAACTACAATGACCATAGATAAAGGTCTTTATATGATATGATGGCTTTAAAAACAAATTTCTAGTGAAGGCAATAAAATATCTTTCAATTACAACGATTGTTGAGCCAAGGCCAAACAGACGCCTCGACCAGAAATTACAACGTTTGACGTTACTACTATAACAAGGCACATGATATCAGCAAAGCCTCGACTGACAGACTCAGGCAGAATTCAACAAAGCCCAGAAATAATCCAAAATAAACCTTTGATAATCAAAATCCACCCTGCATCCAGGATTTCCAGTCCGCAAACCAGGTACCTGAATTCATGCCTGTGCACGAAAATGATTGCATTACATTACTATACAAAAAACGAAACCATATATTAACTTATTTAGCAATGATACAAGTATTATGTTGACGAAATCATTTTTTTTCAAAAATAAGCTAAATGAGAATAAAATATAATTACAGTTTAAAAATGAACCAGTCTAATTTAAGAGACTACTAATGCATTCCAGTCCTTAAGTTTTAGAAATACATCAGCTATACTAACTTAAACACCTTGCTTTTTAAATAATTTCTGACGTAAAAAAAAGCAAGAAAGCTTAAATAGAGCCAAATAAGGCCAAAGTTATTATTGGACGATCAGTTAGAAAGTGGCTTGTTGCCAGAAATAGTTACCCTCTCGGTTCCCATTAGTATTCGGAACTAAGTTAAAAGTATAAGAGTTACCTTGTTAGCAATGTTATTCGATAGCCAATCCAACCCCTCGTAGAGCCCCTCCCCGGAGGTTGCACAAGTGCTCTGAATATACCTGGCCGGAACCATGAAAGAAAGTGTCAGACAAAACACTCTGTAATTTTATCAATGGTGTAAAAAGAAGACCAAAATCCTAACCAATGACGTTGTCTGAGAGAGTGAAGGCCGAGCTTATCAGTAATCTCAGCTGCGTTCATTGCATTGGGAAGATCCTGCTTGTTAGCAAAAACAAGCAAGACAGCATCCCGCAGTTCATCCTGAAATTGACAATAAATAAACTGATGTGAAATGGTCTATTTCTTATATCGTGTCAAAAACTTTCCAAAAATCACACTGGTTCATTGCATTGGGACCTTTATCTATTTACTAGAGCTAGATGGATTTTAGTAGTAACACCCCATTACATTGCATAACAAGGCCTACCTCATTCAACATCCTGTGCAATTCATCCCTCGCCTCAACAACTCGGTCTCTATCATTACTGTCCACAACGAATATCAGACCTTGGGTGTTCTGAAAGTAGTGCCTCCACAAGGGACGAATCTATACACAAAATAGGCAGATGATTTTGCGAAATGGCATGAAAATTCAAGCAGTATCCAATTTAAAGCAATCTCAAAAGAAACAACTCCTACAGACTAAAGGTAGAATAAAACCTCCTGAGAGAAGGGCATCCAATTTAACTCCATACCTTGTCCTGACCCCCAACATCCCAGACGGTGAAGCTGATGTTTTTATACTCAACTGTTTCGACATTGAACCCTGTAAATAAAGACAATGTCCTGATCAGAATGTCCAACAACTAAATTTTGCATCGGTCATAAAAGAGATTAGACATAAACTAGATTCAATCACACCATAGAATTCGTGGCATGTCATAAGTCAATCTTAATGTTACTTTCACATCAATAACAGAGTTTTCACACCATTACTTCGTGACAAGGGAAAATGTAGGTAATCAGCAGAATTAGCTGAATACGTCATAAGGAAAAGAATCAACTTACCAATAGTAGGAATTGTTGTTACGATCTCTCCAAGCTTGAGCTTGTATAGGATTGTCGTCTTACCAGCAGCATCAAGACCTACCATCAGAATCCTCATTTCCTTCTTGGCAAAAAGCCGACTAAAAAGCTTCGTGAAAGTTAGGCCCATAGCAACTCTTGAGCGAGCTACTAGCCGTATGCATAAAGTAAAAACATATCAATAAAATGTTTGCAGCGATAAAGATGGAAAAAGTGACATCATACGAACAAATGAATAAAGTATACTGAAAAATCTAACGACATAAATGGCAATGAGAGTGGAACTTTCTGTGATCACGTGTTGGATTGTAACGTGGTGATCTGAAAGCAAGACAAAAATCAAATCAAGATATTCGTGTCACATTAGAATAGGTTTAGATCAACATTATAATAGGTTTAGATCATGACAAGAAAACTTTTGTGGCATTATATCGATGGTCGGCAATCAACTCCTGATAATTGGCAGAGAGCGAATCTCAATAGATTCGCAGGCCAGAAGCACCATAATCGACTATCATTGAGCTCCCAATACAAGATCTAAATAAATTATAAATATAAAAAATATGTAAGTAGATACAGCAGATCGGAGCTTTGAACCTCAGAATCCAACAGAAACAACAAATCGATTACAAAAATCGCAAAGATCCATAAGAAAAAGAACGAACTGAAACTCATCAGAAGCAGAGGAATTAAATTCGTAACCTAAAAACGCCTGGTTAGACAGACAGAAGATACACCGAAAAAATAAAAAATAAAAAGTGCAAATTATCGTTTCTTTGGACAGAAAAGACGACAGGAGACGAAGATTCTGGAGTATTTTGGCATACCTCGGTCTTCGGAAAACTTGGCGAAAAAGATGCAGAGAGAGCGCTTCAGAACAAGGCGCAATACGTAGAAGGAATGAGAAGCAGAGGCGTTAAACAAGGCAGAGATGGAATCAGGATGCTCAACAATATTGTTTACGAAACTACCCTCGAATAGAGGAGTCGGGGCTGAGGATGGGCTGGAGAGTCACATGCTTAAAGACCAATCAATTCCAACCACGTCATCACCTTTACATTTCAGCGTACTATGATAAATCGGCACAGCAGTGATTCAAAAATCTCTCCCTCTGCTCCCGTCCCTCTGTCTCATCTCTCATTAGCGCTCTCCTACTTCCATGGCGTCTTCTTCCTTCACCAAGCTTCTCCTTTTTTTCTTCCTCTTCGTCGCCATGGGTGCCCACGTTTACGGACGAGCTTGAAGCTGATGAGCGACGGGAATGGCCGACTACTATAATATTTAAGTAAAAAAAAATTAGTTATCAATTTGGTAATTTCACAAATTAAAAAATTAAAAATCTTAACGAGTTTTTCCTTTATTTCTCTCTCTTCCTCTCTTCTCTCTTCTCTCTCTAGCAGCTGTCTCTCTCTTTCTTCCGAAACCAACAAAACCTCGATCTAAACTCATGAGTTTTCGTTCATTTTCGTCTGATTCTAGTCCCAAAATCTTCTTTCCTCTCTTCTTCTACATTTTGACGTGCGAAAATCGTATTTTGACCATCGACGTTAAAATCGAGTTTTTCAATCTCGGATTCGGCATTTTCTGAGCGGTTCCGGCTTCTATCTACCTTCAAAAGGTTAGATCTAAGAGTTTCGCACCTACCTTCAAAAACCACTTCGGTTTTCGACTTCCGACGACGTTCCAGTTAGTTTTCGTTGTTGAAAATACTCATTTAACGTTTATTGGTGTATTTTTATCAATATTAGTAAGTTTGACTAAATTTAGAGTCAAAACCGTCTCGGGAGCCACATGTACGGTGGCCGAAAATCGCCTGACGTCAGAGACGTCCGACGGGCAACAGTGGTCAACCCAACGACTCGAATCCACTGACTCGACCCAATGGGTTAACTAAGTGGAATTAATTCATTGGGTTGACTCATTGGGCTGACATGTTGGGAAGAGCAGTGGGTATGACTCGATGGGTCAGCCCAGTGGGTATGACTCGGCTTTATTGACTGGTCAACCAGTTAACGATTGATTGGTCAACCAATCAACGAATCCACATTGAGCCGAAAAAAAAAAATTAATAATAATAATAAATATAATAAATATAATAAATAAATAAAAATAAATAATTAATTAAATTAAATTAAATCAAATTAAATTAATTTAGTTTGATTTAATTAAAATATAATTAAATTCAATTCAATTAAATTGAAATAAAATTAAATTAAATGAAATGAAATTAAATTAGATTAAATAAAACATAATTTTATTTTACCTTACATGTAAATTAATTTTTAAACCTAAATGTATTATTGCAGGATTCTCTAATTCAACATAAATCGAGATTTAATATTATCGATTTCAACTTAACTTTTACAAGGAAATAAAAGGTATGAGTTTTTATATATTAATACTATTTTTAAATATTTAATTGTATTTATGTTATTATTATTATTATTGTAATTTATTGTTATTGACCATATGCATATGCGTTTCACATTCATCATTGAGCATGAGTGAGTTATCGTGCACAAATGGTTAATAGATCGGCTGAACCTGCCATTGAGTTTTGAATTCTTAAATCGGATCAGAGTCTTTATGGTTGTCACCACCTTAGAGTAGATGTATACACATCATTTGCATTACATCTCATTGTCCATTTACATTACGGTTGTCACCACCTTAGAGTGAGTGTATATATATCATTTGCACTCCACCTCATTGTGCATTTACATATTTATGGATTGTTTAAAATCCTGGTTATACATGATGTTTTTATTTATGATTAAAGAAATCTCTACTGAGTGTAGTCACTTACTCTTTTAGCTACAAACTTTGTTTTCAGGATCATTCCCGGGGAATGCCCAGTAAGACTTATATTAGAGTTTCAATTTTCCAATTTGTATTTGTAAAATTCGAACGATATATTATTTTAAATTGTAAAACTTTCCGTCTATATTATTGAGTTGAAATATTTTATATATGCTATCTGACTATTTAGATTAAATGTTTGATCTTGCTTGAAATTTTAAGACTCCTGTTATTTAATTTCATTCGAATACTCGTACCTCGGGCTTAGTGGTCAGGTTCTTGCGTCTGTCCAGACTCCTTTTCGGGTCGTGACAACCACAAAGTTGCTCTTCGACAGCGATCAGTTTGCGGACGGCTAGGGTGAGGAGGACGATATCGACGATGAGGTCAGTGGCAGATCTCTGTTCTGGCGGAGAGTTAGGTTTTACATTTCGTATGGCGCTCTCACGGCCAACCGAATCCCTTGACCGCCTCGATCCGGAAGATCTTACTACACCCACGACTGCTACAAAGCCAGAGGCCCCGTTCATCCTTACACCATAGGCTGCTCTGCAATGACTCGCTGCAGAAGCTAGCCTCATCCTAGTCTTTCACGAGGATGAATGCGGTGGATGATCTGCAAAAAATGGTTTGTGTTTTTGTCTTAGTTGGTGTTGCTTAAGGGATATTATATTATGAATGTAATCTATCAGGCGTTTCTGCAATGGCTTGAGACTTCATCACTTGCATTGGATAAATATTTGTAAGATCTTCCAATAGATCCGCTCTAGGAATATTATATTATGCATGTAATATCGTGGGAAGAACTGGGCGGCGATTCGGGAGTGGAGCTAACGGTAGGAATTCTGAGTTTTAGCAGAGAATGAGAAATTGACGGAGACTAGAGGAAAAATATGCTGGAAACTCTTGTATCATTTATCAAATTGTTACATTTATACAGCAAATAGTAAGGATGACTACATATTTGTAAGAATACTATTGGCTAATCATTCCCCCTCAAGCTTGCACCTGGACTGTTCGGTACCGGAATTGGCTCGTCGGTAACACCGTAAGTTGTTCCTTTTTTATTCCAAATTTTCATGGTACATGCCAAAATAATATTTGTTCGACAAATATGTGTTCATGCAGAGAAAATGCTGGTTTGTTGGCTTTGACCCGAGTAGGTAGTCGAAGGGTAGTTCAAATTTCAGCTGGATTCATGATCTTCTTTTCGATTCTTGGTGTGCGACTGACTTTACGATATAAAAGAAAGATCCCCTCTTTCTCTCGTTTAATATTTCCCATCTGTGTCGGTTTTAGGAAAATTTGGAGCTATCTTTGCTTCGATCCCAGCGCCAATCGTCTCGGCGTTGTATTGTCTTTTCTTCGCCTACGTTGGTATGTGTCGATTTGACACTTGGCATCGTATCATAAGTCTTGATCTTTTGGATGATTTCTTTTTTGTTTCCTCATGCAGGTTCAGCTGGCCTTAGCTTCCTCCAGTTTTGCAATCTCAACAGTTTTAGAACCAAGTTTGTTCTAGGCTTCCCCATCTTCGTTGGCTTGTCAGTCCCTCATTACTTCACTGAATACACTGCCTTGCATGGCTATGGTCCAGTTCACACCCGGGCAAGATGGGTACGTCCGAAAATTAAACTTTTCAAGTGGGCTAGTTCGATCAGATGTTATCTCTATTTTACGTTAAAAAAATGTGCAGTTTAATGATATGATGAACGTGCCGTTTTCGTCCGAGGCGTTTGTGGGCGGTGTGCTGGCAATGTTCCTGGATGTCACGCTATCGTGCAAGGACAACTCGACGAGGAAAGACCGGGGGATGAATTGGTGGGACCGGTTTCGCTCGTTTAAGACGGATACTCGAAGCGAAGAATTCTACTCGCTGCCTTTCAATTTGAACAAGTTTTTTCCATCAGTGTGATGATTATAAGTTGGAGATTAGTAGGTCTGAGTTGGTCATCGGGGATACCACCGGAAAGAAAAAGCAGACTGATCGCCATTTCCCACTGGCCGACTGCTTGTGGATGTCTTCTAGTTTCTTTGTTTCCAACTTTTTGAGCAAAAATTGAATGAATCCTGGCTGGGACATGTTCGGTAACTCTTTTTTTTCATTGTTTACTACTACACAGTAACAGATGCATTAAATTTCTTGTTGGGCCGTAGAAGGCGAGGCCCAATGAGATTTCATTTCTCTTTTTATTTTTTGAATTTTAAATTAATACCAACTGTTCTCTCTTTGCCCTTCCTTAGAAACAACGGTTCGATTTTGAAACCCTCTCTCTCTGGACTTTGGTCCGTTTGTGACGCGCTAGTGCACTGGCGCTGCCTCCTCACCGGAGAACGCCGGAAAGAGATACCATCGTCTGCACGGCGGAGGAGGAGATGGGTGGAAACCCTACCCGTGACTCTCGAGAAGTTTGTGTATTTGATATCCCTAAAATCCCTTCTCGCTACATCAGCCTCCTCGCCTGGATTTCTGTTTGAAATCTTTTCCCTGCTCTTTGCCTCCCTTCTCCTTCTCTTCTCCCTCTTTACGTAATTTAAGTATTGTGCGGCTGAGCTGTGGTTATGTTGTAATTTAGTTCACACGATATGTCCGCAATTAGATTAGGCTATTTATCGTGCAGGAATCGTGGATAAGCTGCTTCACCCCATGACGATTTGCTTCGATCACGATTGTTTAATTTTGGTTGCTGATTTTGATTTTGGAATTTTCTAAGAATGCTCATAATTTTTGTTTCAAAAACTAAACGAGTGCAGGCATTGACAGAGTTCCCCGCATCAGGAGCAGGAGAAGGAAAAGTTGGCCGTGAATATTGGCTAAAAAAGGGTTATTTCTTTCATTTCTTACAAGCTTATTCTTATATTAATATCTCTCTAGGGTTTGCCTTGTTTTAATTCTTACTTTCTTGAACTGCTTAATATCATTTTGTGATGGTTAGACATTTGCACTAGAATTCACGAACTAAGTGAGGAACACCTAACTGCATCATGATAGTTTGATTCCTTAATAACTTGTTCATACTAATCTTCGCTCGGTGTCTCCATATCGGTGTAAAAGTTGGTAGTTTTAATTTTATTATTTTTCCAATTATGATAGAATTTCTAATCATGATAGATTTGATTTATACTCCACCTACCATTACAAAATTTGTCTATGTTTTCGAAACCAACCATGAAGAATAATAAGAAGTAAAGACATACCACTAACCTCGCGATTGTATGTCAAAACACGTTTCCAGCAATTTAAATATTGGTTTGATGTCATTAATGTGATATTATATCTTACGAATGATGCTTTGTGGTGCTACCATGATGCACGAGCTTGTGTCTCTGTGCCGCCTATGAGGTTAGATAGTGTTGATTATTGGGTTGATTTTTAGCTTAATTATTGTCTTCCACTTTTTTTGTTTACACATATTTGGATATTTGCTATGTTTTTCTTTTATGAATATCCTATTCGTTTGTTTTGATGGATGTTTAACTTTGATTGTGCTTAGCTATTTCGTTGTATTTTGATCATAGCTTATGATTATGCATACATACAAAGCTGCGACTCTTGTATACATCAACTACTTTATCTTGATTTTTCATTTTGTTGATGAAAATGGGCCTTATAATTTAAATATTCTTTTACTGAAATTTTTGAAAAAAGAAAAAAAATAATTTTGAAACTTTTTAAAGTATTTGAATTAACTTGTTTTGGCATATACCTCTACTTCACTTAGTATATAACAATCATTAATTAGAAAATACAAGAGATTAGACTGTTGAGTAACATAAAATTTGTTGTCATAGGTGATTGAAAATAAAGTCGAATAACTTAGGTATGAAATCTATGTTTGATAACAGATTTAAGATTGGTCATTATTTGAGAAAGTATTGAGATTAGATTGAAGAAATAGAGACTAGATTGTTGAGAATATTGAATTTGAAGTTCTAGGTGATCATTATTTGATGAAGTATGGAGATTAGACCGATGAAACATTGAATTTGAAGTTATAGGTGATTGAGGTAAAGTCAAAATTTTAAGTATGGATTTTGTGTTCAATGATGAAATTTAGAATCATCATCTTTCGGGAAAGTACCAAGATTAGATCAAAGAATAAAGTGATTAGATTGTTGAAAAATATTAAATTGAGGTTCTAGGTCATCATCATTAGATGAAGTATGGAGAGTAGACCGATGAATATGGAGATTGGACTCGTTCGAAATATTAAAATTGATGTCATAGGTATTCAAAGCAAAGTTTAGAAATCAAACTCTATGTTTTGATAATAGAATTAGAATTATCCTAATTTTAGGAAGTATAGAGATTAACCTAAAGTTAGAGTATTAAGATTTTAAATGAATATTTGGATATTCTAGTTGTGGAAAAGAAGTTGAAGGTTAAGACAGTGAAGTTGGATTTTAAAAATAGATAAATTTTGAGAAAATAGTTTATGAAACTGAATAAATTTAGAGAAAATTGAGGATTACAACATTCTTAAAAATAAGATTGAACTTTATGTTATGACATTTGATATAGGTACTTGGATTAGAACATGTTAGATGAAACAAAGTATAGATTTTATGTTTGAGGTTGTGGTTTAAAATGATTGAATAGAGAATATAGTTTATGAAAAAAGAAATTGAGGTATATGCCAAACCAAGTTAATTTAAATTATTAAACAAGTTTTAAAGTTATTTTTTTTCAATTTTCAAAAGCTTCAGCAGAATATCATTCAAATTATCGGCCTTATTTTCTCAAAATGCAAAATGAAGATAGAGAATGGCAGTAAATGTAACACTAATAAAGAGTAGCTTCTTTGTATCAATGCATAGTCATTCTAAAGACATATATGATCAAAATACAACTAAAAATAGTTTACACAAAGTAAAAAGTAAACATCCATCGAAACAAAAAATAGATATTCATAAATTAAAAAAAAGCAAATATTTAAATATGTGTTTGCAAAAAAAACGAAAGACAATAATTAAGTTATGAATTAATCTAATAATTCTACATAGTGTCCAACTTTGTTGCCGTCACGGGGACTATGCTCATATGTGCATAGAGATAGTCCCATAAAAGCATCATTTGTTTGATGTAGTCGTTCATTAATGACGTCAAAACAATGTTATAATTGTTGTAATCGTGTGTCGACATTTAATCATAAGTAGGTGAATGTAATGCATGTCCATTCAAGTATGTTTTTTAGGATTTTAATTTCTACTAATTATAGTTGTAGAAATTATTGAACGAGTGCTAATTGTTATTGATTTGATATAGGAACTGTTATTATGGCTTGGAAGAAGATGGTTCATCATCAGCAATGCAAGACGCTTTTATTGGTTAGTGGATTATCACCACGGAATATCTGCAGAAAAATGTAATTTCTTCCCGTGTTTTTTTTATTTGACGAAAACCCTTGTCGTATTTTTTATTATAATAATTAGGATCGATGCATATTTCTCCATTGGATGTAATTTAAAATTGAAAGACTACGGTGCCCACAAATAAGCTCCCTCCCTCCATTAGCGACTCCATTTTGAATACTGCAAAGAAATGTAGAGCTTTGAAGGGCAATCCCAGTTCAAATTTTAACAAATTTGGAGTCGTCGTCGCTTTCAAGTTAGACTACAGACTTTGACTGATGTGTCTCTTCGTTCCCATTGAAGAGTTAAAGCATTGTGTTTTGCAGCTCAATGGGAGATTCAATGGCGACGCTGACAGTCCAGCTGAGGTTGAGAAGAATGAATCAAAGATTGGTGGGTGGATGAAAAACGGAGCCTCAAAACCCAATAATTGGAAAAGATAAAAACGGTCCTTCGATCCTGATTTTCTGTTCAGAGTTTTCGAATTCTGTTCACATCAAGGACGAGCAGATTTCCTCATATGGCTGTCAAATAAATGCACATTCCAAGTCCTTCCATGACCCATTGCAGAAAATGACAGCTAAAGTCTGCAACTTTTCTACTCAATTTTGAAAATAGATTATGTTCTGAACAAACTGAGAATATGGATTGCATAAATTCAACGGATTATGTGCGTGAATCATTGTACTGAATCTGCTTCAAAGCTATGGCTGGAAAGCATTAGCATGGGCAAGATGGGGGTGGAAAGTGGAAACCACGTCCTGATTGGCTATGTCCCCGGCCCTGCGCCAACCGTGTGGGTCCCGCTTATCAACCACCGCCTCAAAGTCAGTCCACTTCCATTCGACCATCATTCAAAAGAAAAACACCTTTCTTACACGTAAAAATCGGAGCTTTAATCTTGTCTCCATCTCTGTTTTATCTTCACTCTTTCGTGCTCTAGCTAGCAATCCGAGTAAATTCACCGTTTGGTTCCCTTTGCCCCGCAGATCAACGTCTCTTCCGGCAAGTTCCGCTCCGGTATGGACCTCCTGCACAACGCTAAGGCGGTCCGCCTCCGTAGCCGCCACGACAAGTATTTGACGGCTGACGAAGATGAAGAATCGGTGACCCAAGATCGAAGCGGATCGTCCAAAAACGCCCGGTGGGTGGTCGAGTTTGTGTCTGGATCGGAATCAGCAATCCGGTTCAAGAGCTGCTACGGGAAGTACCTCACTGCCTCGAATCACCCGTTCCTGCTCGGAATGACCGGCCGGAAAGTGCTCCAGACTCTTCCGAAGCGGCTCGATTCGTCGGTGGAGTGGGAGCCGGTGAGAGATGGGGCTCAGATTATGTTGAAAACCCGGTACGGTAATTTCTTGAGGGCAAACGGGGGAGTTCCACCATGGAGAAACTCTGTGACTCACGACGTCCCTCATCGGACGGCCACGCAAGATTGGATAGTGTGGGATGTCAATGTTGTCGAAATTCAAGTCAAGTCGCCTTGCTCTGAACGCCCGAGTCAGCCCGTTTCTCATTCGGACTCACAGGATCCTTCTGGTTCCACCTCACCCGATTCCTTCAAATCCGACCAACTTTCTGCAACAGAGGTTTGAAATCTTCTCCTGAATCTCGGTATATTAATCTTCAAAGATTCATCTGAAAGAAACTTTGTTCATCTCAGTCAATGGATTCCGGTCGGTATTCTCCTCCAAAACCTGAAGGAAGAACTATAAATTATCACGTGATGAATGAGATCAATAACAGGAATGATGAAGCCGCCGAGTGCTACTCGTTCACGTTCAAAGGAAATGGGGTTGAAGAATTGACTCGCAAATTGGAGGAAGAGAGTGGGTTGGATGGTATCATTGTCTGCACTCGAAATCCGGTCAACGGAAATCCTTATCCTCTGCGTTTACAGCTTCCCCCAAATAACGCGCCGATGAACTTAGTCCTCGTCTTGAAGTCTTCTAAAGGTAATGGCTTCAATATCTTTCCTGCTTCATCTGTTTTATCCATCTCGATTCTTAATCTGATTTATCTGTTTCCTGGGAATGTAGCAGCCGCCAAAGAGTTAGAGAATCAAGGGCTGTTGTAAAACACGTCGATCCGCCGGAAAAGGAAGTCGAAGCATTGTCGGAGCAGTCGGTATTACCATCGCTGTCGCCTGTAATCAGGAAAGGTTTCAGAAGTTGTGGTTTTTTGTGTTCTTTTTTGGAAATACTTACGGCGTGAGGAAATTCTTTGAGTTGAGACATCGAAACATTGCGGTTTCTGGCTTAGATCTGGTCTGTAATTAACTAATTGTGATTCATTAAAAGAACACGACGTGGTTTTCCCCAAGGCCTCTCGGGCCCAATCTGAGATACTATGGCTCAATCACGATTGGAACATTGTTGGAAGGGAGAAGACGATACAGAACGCCTGCTCGTCAGCCGGAATTCCACAGCTTTCAGGGAACTCTTCAGCTTGTTCTAGTTTCGGAAACAGTGAAGGCAAAAGTGTTCTGCTGAATTCGTCTTCTTCGTCCTGGGAGAACTCGGACTGCGAAGAAGTACCACCCTCCACCTCCATTAGAGACGAATGGTTCTCTGCGTTGAATGGGGTTTGTGAATCGAGCACGTCGCTTTTTCACGAGCTTGCCTCTTCTTGTTTGTCGACCGCCATTGTTAAGTTACAGGCTTGCTTAGAATCTGAATTCAAAAATTGACTTTGATGCCATTCAACTGGAAACGCCGTGGCTTCAAGCTGTTCGACGCCATCATTCTTCAGCGTCTTGTTCTCCCCCTCTCGACCATTTCTACTGTCATCCCATCAATCTTCAGGACCACATTCAAAAACTTGTTAGATGGAAAATTCCAATGCTAGCAGTTGGTTTGAGAAGATTATGATCAGAGGTTATTATTACAGTCTTTAAAGCCATAATTTGTATCTAGTTTAGAGAAAAGGTGCTTGCCTTCATTTTCAAACCTTCGTTTTCCTATCGCAGATTGTCATAATCTTTGATTTGCTGCTTCAGGATCACCGTCCCCTCCGTTGAACTCTCCGATCAACAGTGGCCAGCTCCGAACCTTGCTCAGATCACTTTACGATAATATCAAAAAGTGAAAACTGATTTCTTGTCTAGTAAATACAAAACTTGAGTAACCATTTTTTTCTGGTTTGCGAGAAAGTAAGAGAGAAACAGAGTGCCAGTTTCACTTCCATAACAGAATGCTCCAAACTCGATATTGATTACCCATTCCAGAACTTCGAACATGCTAAATTCAGATAGAGAGAAGTCAAAGATTAAATGGCAGCCAATTATCAGATGTCCAACGGTTAACTAAAAGCGGTTCTCCTTTCTCCCCACCTCCTTCTTCTGCGACCGCCATTTTTATTCATGATCCGAGCCTGAACCTTTCCTTGTATTTAAGCTACCCTTGTTTTAGCTTCTCTACAGAACCCAGGCGGAACCCTTTTGCGTTTCGCTTGAGCAATTTTCGTTGAAAGGAAAGAAGCTATTTTTATTCAGGGAGAAGCTGCTGTAATTTGGAGACGAGGACGGCGATTTGGTCGTCAGAGACATTCCGAGAAACCCCAGAGGACCTCGAACGTGGTCTTCTACCAGACATTGTCGTGGAAGATAAGTACTAAAGCCCTTAGACGAGAGAGAGAGAGAGAGAGCTTGTCAAATAGAAGACTCGAGTAACGTCACGGCGGGGGAATGGACGGAGTATATATAAATAAGATGGTATGAGAGAGAAGACTGTAATTTGGAGTATTTTAAAGGGACGTGCTGGAGAGAGAGATAAGGAAGTGATGAAGCGGCGGCCAGGGAGACTGGCAGAGATGTTCTTCTGCCGTGGCCAGAGCAGACAAGGGCATGGGAAGAAGCAGTGGGCTGAACCCTCCTCCCAAATAGGTCTAAGAGAGAGAATCTGTGAGATGAGAGAGGGAGAGAGAAAGGTGCCACAGTCCATACCGTCTTTCCCAAAAATAGCGGATCATATATTAATTTCATATTATTGTACTTGGGTGTCATGGTGGCACGTATAATTGGTTGGGATGGACAAGTCGTACGTTGTTCTTTTGTTTGACGTCTTAAACCAAGTATATGTATTCAATGCTGTCTCTCCCTCGTTTGACCCAAAACATACTTGTTTTCTAGAAGTTCACAAAAAAAAAACAGAAAAATAAACATCCAAGCCTGGTTCAATTTACGGTTTCACCCCCGCTGTTCCTCGGATTCTGCCCATGGAGTTTTTCCTTGATCCGTTGTTATTTTAGACGACAGCTTTGAACAGTTTCGTTAGCCGTCCCCTCCTTCCGATGCCTTTCCATCTCCTTAATTCTAATCTTCTGCAACTGACTTTCATATTTCTTTCCCAGCCGAATCCTAGCTAAGCTAGGCTTCTAATCCCCTTCTCCTTTTTTCTTTAATCTCATCCTACTCTGATTGGCGCTGTGTTTCTCTATTCGGGGATTTTGAGTCTGATTCGGGTTTTGGATCTGGGTTTTCTTTGTTCTTTTGATTTTGTATTCAATTTATGGTCTCCTGGTTGTTAATCTGATTTTCGACGTTTTGATCTCTGAAACATGGGATTTGAACTCTCTGATGAATTTTTGGGTACCTTTGTTCCTATTTTTGTGTATTGGCTGTATTCCGGGATTTATGCCCTGCTGGGTTTCTTCGAAAGTTACGGCTGCATTCTCGAAAGGACGAGGGCGAGAAGAATTTGGTTTCGAAAAGAACTGTCTTCAAAGGTGTTCTTCTTCAGCAAACAATTCAAGCTATCGTAGCCATCCTTTTGTTCAAGGTATGTTCATGGCTATTTTCTGGGTCCAAGGGTGGTTCTCTTCAGAATTTTGTAATTTAGCCTTGCAAAAACTTCCATTTCATTCAATTTCTTTTTTTTTAAGGTTGTTGCATGTTCCAAATATTTTATTCATCTTTGTTTGTGCTTGTTGAATGTTAATGTTTGGTGTGATATTAATGCTCTGGTTCTGCGGCTAGTTGAAGTTTTGTAACTGTCACATCAAACAGGTCTTTGATTTCTTAGAAAGCAGTTTAATCGCTTAATGAACCTTTTAGGTGTTTTATGCAGTGTAAAATAAATTAATCTCTTGGGTTTTATCTTGGGTAGAAAAGGAAAGTTGGTCACGCGTTCTATCAAAGAAAATTCACCTTTCTAAACCTCGAACTTGGATAGCTGTTCAATTTTCTATGGCAATTGATCTCATGGACAAATGTTCATTAATACCTTATTTTGGTGCTTTATTGTGACTTTTTAGAGGCATTTGGATGCACTTTCTCTCTCTCTCTCTCTTGTCTAATTTACAGGGTGCATTCTGATCTTCAAACTTTCTTTTACAACAAAGAGTCATTCATCAATTTTTGAAATAATAATTTCATTATTGATGGTTGGTTCTATTGTTCTTAGTTGTAGGATCGACAAATTTGGTTTAGTTGGAAGCACGGATAAAGCTTCTTCGGATCCAAAACCATGGCTAGTTATCTTAGGACTGTTCCTTACAGCAATGCTGGTTTTAGATACTTGGCAGTACTTTATCCACAGATATATGCATCACAGCAAGTTTTTGTACAAACACGTCCACGCCCAACACCATAGACTTGTCGTGCCCTCTGCATTTGGGGCATTATATAATCATCCCTTAGAGGGTCTCTTGCTCGACACAGTCGGTGGGGCCCTATCCTTTCTAATCTCGGGTATGTCCCCCCCGGAGTTTCCGTCTTCTTCTTCTCATTTGCAACCATTAAAACTGTGGACGACCACTGCAGATTATGGCTTCCGGGAAATCTCTTCCATATATTCTTCAGCAACAATACTGCATATCACGATGTGCACCATCAACTTTACGGAAGTAAGTACAACTTTTCGCAGCCATTTTTTGTGACTTGGGATAAAATACTCGGGACGTATATGCCCTATTCGTTAGAGAAAAGAGCAGGGGGCGGCTTTGAAGCGAAAGCCAAAGCCGATTGATTTGTATGCGATGAGCTTCTTCCAACGGTATGCTTGCTATTATTTTTTTGGCCCCTGTTAGGGGATTAGGCTGCATCCTAGGTTGTATATGATATTTTGGTTTTGACTCATTGGTTTCCTTATGTTGATATGAATTCTTAGTTGTTTTCTTTAGCTTTGTCATTACTTAGTGGCACTGAGAAATGAGCTCCAGTACTTCTGTGTTTTTCCTTTCAAGTTCGAAAAGAGCCGAGCCTTGACGGCTGCAATCTTCTCAAATAAAGATGGACAACTTTTAACCCTAATTGCAGCGAAACCATGTCTAAAAAACATAAAGAATTGCTTTTTAACATTCGTCTCTTAAAGTTGGTCAAAATATTGTGCAGCTCCGAGAATTAAACATTGTAAAGCTTCAGTTTTTACAAATTGGGGAAGAATTCAGTTGAATTTTGTCCGAAGTGGTATTCAAATTAGGTGCTTCTGCCAATGTCCGATATCATATGATTGATCGGACATTAATATCTCAAACAAACCAGCTTGAAAAAGAATGAGAAAAGATTATAATTTGCTGTTTATATCGATTACATGACAGTTTCAATAATTATGAATCTCTTATCCACATTGACAGCACTAGAATCCATTCTGTCCGCGTGGAGAATTCAGATGGAGAACTCTGTCTGCAAGCTCTGGGTTCCAGCGGAATCGTTTAGACGAGCAACGCGACAAGTTGATCGATTGACTTCAGTGACTTCTCGTAGTATAGATAGGATTCGTATATTTTCGGCGTCCGGACGAACTTATCGAGCTGCAATGAGGAAACAGAACGAACAGTAAAAATCAAATTTTTTGCAGAAAATTCATGCGCCGGAGACGATTTTATGGTGGGTATTTTACTGAGATCAGGTACCTGAGCCATGTTATCCACCAGCTCATTCGCAGTTTTGACGTAATCGCTCCGGCGAGATTCCGGCAAAGTGGCCATGGCGTTTTTCAAGTCTTGCGAAAGGTAAGATATCTTCAAACGGATATAAAACAGCACATACCTCCACGACATCGTCTCCAACATTTCTCTTATGCTGTGCAATCCCTCTGCTGTCTGCTTTATTCTCGCCACCGCGTCTTCCGGCGACAATCCCGGCTCGAAAAATTTCTCCCTCAGAAAAGAACGGGTTCCCCAATTTTGAGCTTTCGCTAACGGTGACGCGTCAAGTCCAAGCGCCGTCGATGTAGTAAGAATACCTGTAAGAATGTCTCTTCGGCGATTCCACTGGTCTTCGCCGCCGAACGAGGCTTTGATGGCAGGAGATGAGTGGCTCCGGGTCAGATAATTCTGAGAGTTGGTGATTTGAGCGCGGAAGAGAGTGGTGGAGTTAGCGAAGGAGGATGACATTGTGGTTGATCCGGTTTGAGGAGGGCGAGACTGAAATGACAACGAAGAGGGTAACGAAGGATTTAGAACCCTACATTTTCATTTCACCACTTATCCGCCATTATTTTTAGCTCCTCTTTCAGAGAAAAATCCAAGCTTTCGAACCAACCACACGTGCACTGCCAGCGCCATGGCATACCTTAATCTAGATTTACTAATAATCTTAATTAAAATTTTCTATTGGGTTGCCCACTCTCCAACTTGATTCCTTGTCGTAGATTTGGCAATCAATTCTTGATTTCTGTCCCTCCCGTTCATGAATCTTGTTGGTTTCCAACAGGAAATCGGAATAAAGGACCTTTGATTCTCTCTCGCGTCGGATTCTCGTTTCTTGGCGACGAAATTGTTCTGGTTTTGAATTACGGCTTCTTGCAGTTCTTCGGTACTCTTCTGCTTGGAAGGTAAAAGTTTTTCTGAATTTGAGAATCGGATAGCTTTGATTTTCTATAAAACTGGCACGTTTGAACTCGAAAGCTTGAATTTGATGCAAGTGTTTATCTTGTTTGATTATTTGTGGGTACTGCGATACTGTCATTTGTCCTGGAAATCTGATTGTGTTCTAACGCGTTATCGGTTGAGTTCTGTCAAGGATTAATCCAGGATTTTACAGGTTGTTCTGGTGAGTCAGCTCTTATGCTGGACTGGGCAGTTCATCGGAGGTAATTTTATTTCTCAGCTCTTTATTTCTCATTCTATGGCCATTGAAATCCAAAATATAATTTACAGAACTCCAAAAAAAGAATTAAGCTATTTCTGTAGGAGTCGTCAAGAACTTCTACAGTTTTCCAACATTTTCATGGCCACGGACTATATTTGTCGAATTCAAGCTTTCATTTGTTTCATGGGTCGAAAAGATAGCTTCCATTAGTGGAAGGATTGGCCAATATGGATTGGTTGAAGTAGCTATTCTGTCTGGTTTCTAACTCTCCTGACATTTCACCCTTCTCAAATTTCACAAAATTTGCCGGCCCTCCGACTCCTGAATTGAACGGATCATCCCCAAGAAGATGGGAGAATGAAATGGAGCCGAGATAATCCAATCCCAGTTGATGGTTTATGGAGAAAGTTCTTGGAAGCTTCAGCATTTGCCGGTCAGAAGCTTCAAATGCTTCTTCCATGGCGTTTTTAGCTGGTAAGTCATCAACCTCCCCCTCGTTTTGCTTAACTATGTGCCTCTTTTTATAGATTCTACACAGAACCCAATCCTCCAGCTGATGAAAAAAACGCAAGAAAGGTTAAATTTTGAAGAAAATGATGCGAATTAAACGAGGGAACTTACTTTCATGGATTCAATCTGTCTGTTTGGATGCTTAGTCGATTCAGCTAATCGATACTCGTGCATGATCCAGCTTGTTTTGATGCCTTTTGGTGGCTTTCCCTTGTAGAACACTAGAGATTTCTTCACTCCCACGTACTTATTTTTGCTGCATATTGCCTTGTCCGTTCCGGTGGCTTTCCAGTAGCCGGAAACCGTCGCTCGATTCGGACGAACTCCGTTCGGGTACTTCCGTTCTCGTCGACTGAAGAAATACCATTCGTTCTCTCCATATTCTGCCTTTCCTGTAAAAAAAACAATCGAAATTGAGAAAAAAAAAGGATCAATTACGAATCAACTTTCGTATCTAGAGATTGATTTTCTCTACCCGGCAACTCCCACGGATCGAATTTATAGATATCGATCTGAGAGATTATGGAGCAAGGGCATGGCTTGGAAGAAGCCTGGTTTCTGAGGTAGAAGACGATCAGTTCTTCATCAGTAGGGTGGAATCTGAACCCAGGAGGAAGTTGATCTTCACTTCCATTACTCCTCTCCATTGTTTTGCTTCTCAAGTTCCTCTTCTCCTCTGGATTAACCAGTAAGAACCCTGGTAAATCTCTGCTAATATTGTTTGGTAGACGCAAGTTTCTTGAAGGGTCTTGAAGGACGCAGCCCTCCCCTTTTATTTATCCTGGCTTGTTTTTTTGTCCTTTTGCCTAAGTGCGTGGCTTTCGTTGGCTTGCGTTCATGACTGAAAGCTTAAAACTTCATCTTTCATACTAATCTCTCTTAAGAGATGGATTAGATCCCAATACAACATCGTCTAATATAAGTTGGATTTCGCATGAATTCTTTCCCGGGTTCAACACTAAACGCGCATGGAACTTTTTCAATTTAAATTAGATTTCTCACGAATTTGTTATTTGCTCGCAGTAGAAAAGAAATAGAACTCCAAAGAGGTTGGACCTTGGAGATGGGATTTGGGTTGTGACGTAAATCATGTTTAATTAGTCTAATTCTTAATTAAGGGCGTCTTCAGGTGACGCGTGTGAAGTTAGGGGAGAGTAGAAAGCGATAAGAACAAGACCATATGGAGGCTGGGTTTACTTTGTTAAGGTTGTTATCCATCCACGTCATCATTCTTTTGTCGTGTTGGACATTTGTTTGGAGGGATTAAGATAAGAAGCATCAACGTGGGACCCCNAATCGGCCATTGCAGATGATCGGTCCCACTCGAATAAACAAAAAAAAAAACCAATAAATTTTATGGTACCCGAAATTACCCGAACCCGACCCGGAACCTTAAGGTCCCGGGTAGCAGTGCGTCCTACCGGGGCCGGGCCGGGTATCGAGTATTGTATATTACCCGATACCCGTTCGGGCCGGGTATCTTACATCGATACCCGGCCCGAATATCCGTTTGCCCACCCCTATTATTTTTATATCGTTGATTTGAGTCCTGATTTGCTAATTATTATTATTTATTTTTATTCATATTAAAATCAATTTTAAAAAACACCTAAAATTTCAACTTTTGAAACTAATAGGGAAAATTGAATTTTTTTTAATTCAAAAACCGAATTAATAAATAATAAAACTAAATGGATGGGCTAGTCTCGTATCTGGGCTCATTTTATGAAAGCCCATTAAGTTCGAAAGGCCCATCGAAGCGACCTTCAGTCACGAGCCGGATTGTATATAATACCAGAGTCGCCGTAGTCGAAAGGACCAGTCCATGGATAATCGGGGTTCGGCGAGATTAAGTAGTTTCAAAATCAGTAATTTTGATTCTTCTTCTAAACGAAGCCGTGATATCGAGCTCAAATCTTCTGAGTTTGTCGTTCCATGTGCAGAGAAACAAGCACAGCGACTAGGTTAATTGTTTCTGCTCAAGATTTTCAGTTGGCTGCCGAGTACTCAGAGGTTCCATCGGGGAAGAAAGGAGGAGACCTCGGATGGTCCATTTCGAAAAATTGCATTCGACGCACCAGTTAGATTCTAAATTATGGTAATCTAATTTTATCAAGTCAATTTTGTTGACCGTGTGATGAAAGGGAACGTGAAAAGGGAAAACTTTTGCCGTTTCGGATAATTTTTGTATCTATTTCGGCCAAAAACTGGGAATTCAGTTGATTTGGAGATCTATTTGGATTGCAATTTCGGATAATTTGTGAAGCAGAATAGATACAAAAAAACTGTTCTATCCAGACACTGTTGTAGAGCTGGGACTCTGGTCTTTCCCTTTATTTTCCTTCAAATATTTGTGCTGTCCACTCTGTTACTTCTCTCCAGTATACGTTTACTCTTCTTTCTCTTCTTCGTCCACGTAATTGAAAGGCAACGGCACAGATTTAAATGCACGGTACTTCCCAACGTTATTCAGATGCTCATTTTCCAGCCTAGTCCATGCAAGAAAAGAACATTAGGCCAGAAACCATCATATGGAGGCAACTATGGGAGTAAGAGATTGAATGTTCAATCTTTAGATGCAATAAAGTGATTAGTGCCTTGCTTACCTGAAGAAATTCCATATGCCTCGTCGAATGATCTCGAGGCACGCAACAACCGTAATCAAGGCTTGTCCATGGAGGAAAGACACTTGGATATCCAACACCGTTTGCATCCAGGCAAGTCTCAGCAACACATTTGAGACCTGTATTTTTTTTTCATTATCTTGCTCAGAAGAATATACATTATTAAATAGAAAGAAACAAGAGGTCTGGTTTTCTTACTCACCATGGCAGCAAAATATACTGATTTGTAAGGGACAAGGAGTTTGTCTCTCAACAGGAAGTTCTTCGATTTCATCTGCAGTAGTCCCCAATCCAGAACCAGGTCCCAATATGTGCCAAATATGGCTGCAATTATGGAGAAGACCCAAGCTATCTTATTCCAATTTGGTCCTTTGGTCAGGCCGTAAGCTGTTCTGAGGCACACTGCAACTATTGTTAAGAAATATTTAAGGCCGTTCCATCCTTGCATCGGATCTTTCTCTTCGAAGAGTCGTCGTAAGCACTGAAACATGAAAAAAATTCATGACAGTAGTTGTTTTCTTAGTTGAAAAACTAATACCAGTTAAAGATTTACTGCTTGATAATACATATATTTTTTGTTTCAGAGCATAAATTGGAGGAATTTGAAAGAGATATACCTGAAGAAGACGAAACCAATATGGGATTACAGCAACTAAGAAATAGAAAGCATTGTAGACATCATTGCTGCTGCAAGTGTTCTCTCTGTGTTTAAAGTCTCCCCAACCGTAATAGCAGATATAAAACTCCATACTTCTGAATGCTTGCACCTGCAATCAAACATTGGATTGTTCCTGCAATCAAAGATTATCCATCGCAATGAACGGAATCGAAAATAGCTCATTCAACTAACCTGGCTGGTTAACTGGTCTGCCAAGAAAAAATCTGGGAGTGTCACCTGCAAAAGGAAAAGAGAATGTCGAAAGAGCTTTAGTGCAACTCCAGTTTCAATGTAATTATTATATTCAATATTGTCAAACTTTCCATGTCTTTTTTACCTTGTAGAGTGGTGCAGCTATGCAGTGAAGCAGGCATGCGATTAAAAAGAAGCGACTTGGCCGATACAGGATGTTAAATGGCAAGAAAAGTATCACCATTATGAACTGCAGGTAAAGAAACGAAAATATGGTTTTAGCCGCATTGATGTTTGAATTTGTTGAATCGAAGCAGATGGTTTGAAAACTTACTAAAAGTAAGAAGAGAGGAACCAGTTCAGTCAATGTTTTGTAGTCTTTTGTTAGGGAGTCCATTTCCATGTCGAGATTGGCCAACACGCATCCAATGGCAAGAACAGCCAAGCCGAAGCTCAGAAAGAGCATGCCACGGTAGCTCATTTCAGTTCCCTCCTTGCAGCCAAATATGAAGGAATAATTCACTCGATACTTCCTCCAAAAGTATATATTTCCAGCGTACAAGAGCATGTGAAGGACAACAAATCCGAACAAGCTGTGAGGAAAGACGATCAAAGCTTTCAAACAGAGTCTTTGATAAAGAAAGGCTGCTAAAAAAAGCATGATAAGAGAAGGTAGTACATTTCAGATCTAGACATTGAACTCTTTTACAAATTGAGTAACTTAGCATATTTTCTTATTATAAAACACACTGAAGTGTCGGATTATGATTGGTCAAATTAAATTCCATTTAACAACCGCTTTGTTGTCAATTTACTCTTTATGTGCAGTAACTCAATTTCTAACATTCCAAACAATTTTGAAACCAATTTCAAACTTTGTTGGTATCGATCAGGAGGATTCTGAATACCTATAAAGTGGAAATAAGGTTTCCATGTAGGTTGTGCTTCCTTCTGAATCCAAAATTTTTCGAGCCCGGATGATCAAGGCGAGTGCGACTATTAAAGCCACCATGCATCCGGCAAAGAAGCCTGAAATGTTGCAAGGGATAGAGATAGAGATAGAGATAGAGATAGAGATAGAGATAGAGATAGAGATAGAGATGGAGATAGAGATAGAGATGGAGATGGAGAAACACACTATCCATTACATGAATCACAGGGGATGAAGAATTTTGTATCAAAATTGTTACCCATGGTGAAGGAGGTTCTATGTCTTTCTCTCTTAGCTTTTGGCCTTAATATCTTCATCGCTTTGTTTTGGTTCGAATTGCAGAAATGTTTGATGAATGTCTGTTCAACTCTCTCCATCATTTTATTAACCTGTAATTCAAACAATGATTTTGGTTTCCCCAGAGAATTTCTTCATTTCCGCATTGACGATTATAACTTTTACCTCTTCCGAGCTTCCAAGATGCGAAGCATCAACCATTTTCATGTATAATTTTGATGCATTTCTTGAAGTGATCTGCAATAATATGAATGAAAATGTGAGAAACTTGTTGAATGTTACCCATGATTTGTAAATCAGGATAGCTGGAGGCAAAATACCTTGTCGTATTTCTTCATGATCTTCGAGAATGCCAGTATATTCAAGAAGCTACGCATGTTCATTAGAAACTATTAATAAATTGAGTGAATTTTTTGTAGTGCAGAAATAGAAGGATTCGGCCATTGGTTCAAACCTGAATCTCTCCAGCAGTTCAAGTTTCTGGTGAAATACGAGGAAAGCATTTTTGAGTTTCGCTTCAATTTTCTTGAAATTCTCTCCGTTGAAATTCAGCTGGGTATGCTTAGGATGTTTCAGAAGTCCTTTAATGGTGGAACGAGGAGTTTCAAGACTATTGTTCATCTTCACATTTTGAAGCACCTCCAATGGCGGCACCGTAGTGATGACGATCTTCTTCTTCTTCTTCCCGTCGTCGTGATTTGAAACTTCACTCACTTCTCCCTCCTTCTCCGGCTCCGATTGGCTGCCTCCTTTCGAACTACCTTCTTCAATGACGTCCATGACCGCCAAATGGGGAGTTCCTGCTCAGAAAAACAGTCGAAAATGGAGATTAATCGTAAAACCCAGAAACAAAAATCAAATTTGTGAAGCACCCAGAAACTCACTTTTGGATCTGACTCGAGGGCTAGAAGCGGATAAATCAGCAGAAGAAGCCGAGATATCAGAAGCAAGAACACTCATCTCCACCGCCATTTCAGGCTGAGCAAACAACCCATTTGGATGCTCAACTTTTACACGAAAAGCAATGAAAGCATTCATTTGTTTATTCAGCATTTCAGCTTCTTGAAGAACTTCTTCCACCTTCGCATGGTAGAACTCGCTTACTTTGTGGAACTCCTCGTCCAGTTTTTGAAAATAAGCTACTTCGTACTCTCCTCCATCTTCTGCGCCCTTGAGGAAAGTTGTTTTGTACTTCTCTTTGCCGCTTTTGCTCACCAGAATGACTTGGTTTTCAACGTCTTGCTCCGACGAGATGCTCGGAGTAGGCGGCGGCGTATGTTTGTGGTTGGCTGTCAACCCACTGAAAGCTCTGTAAAGTGTCATTTTTCGATGTAAACCAGGTTTGGGTTGTGGATTTGGAGTGTTCTGTCTGTATTTCAGGATATTCTTCAAAAGAGACTTCAACAAATTGTAATCCATGTATGCTTGCTGCCATTCCGGCACCATTTGAGCTGTGAACTCCTTGCCGAATTTCATTTTTGGACTCTCTTTTTTTGGCAGGAAGAACAAACTAACAACAGCTTGATCTTGATCTGATCTTTTTCGGATCGACGAATCTGGGTAGGACGAAAAACTTTCTGGGTATGCGCGACTTAGTAGTTGGTTGCAATTGTCTTTGATTGGACATGTGTTAATGGGGGATTTCAATCAGTCAGCAATCAAAGCAAGAAATGGACAGCAAGCTGTAGAGAGATAAACTTCCCTGTTCCAAAAAAGCGAAATCACTGATTTACCAACTGAGCTACGGGGGTTGTTTGAATGCCATTCACTGCAGAAATCTCAGACAGAAAATAGTGGCGATCAGAGGCAGACAATTTACATAGATTAGTCTAGTGTTTGGTTTTGCTTTTTCAGCGGGTTGATCCGAAAAGGGTCGACCAGGCAAAGACTTGGCGAAGAAGAAGAAAGGACAAGGATTTGACAACGTTAACATCCGGACCCACCCTCCTTCCCTGAACAAAACTCCAGAAACGGTAAAAAATGATTCATCTTTCTCGGAGTTTTCACTTTTTCCAACAGTCATTTGCGACCTCCAATCACTCTTTTTACTGCATAAATTCGCCGAATAGTCATCTTTGAATCAACCCTTTCCTGTTCATCGGAAAACTCAAAAGTTTCCGTAGAGAGAGAAGTTGAAAATGGCGCCCAGCAGTTCAGTTTCAGGCGAAATCTCTGCAAATTTCATCTCATTTGCAGGTTTATGACAGGAAGAAGCTGAAAAGAAATAGTTCGTCGAGATGGATACATATAAATTCATCCGACGACGAAATATCTTATCAATGATTTTCTAGTAGTTAATCCAGTGATCAAGATCACAAGTTGGCACGAATCGGGACGACCCTGTAAGTTGCCTCTCATTGCCTCAATTTACCTTTTTCTCATATCATTTGAAATATATACAGAAAATTCATCGATTATTCATGCATTGTTGTCATAATTAGTACGGATAGTTCATGTACAATATAAAAATGTCAAGCCAGAAAGGTAAAATCATAGTGTGTAATGAGATGGTATTTAATATTATTCAGGATACAATGTCCATTTTAAATTGAAATCGTTTATGACTTTAATTTAAGGGGATTTTTTTGTAAATTTGGTAATGGAAACATCAAATGATAATAAAGGGATTGGAAGCACGTGTTATTGTTATCAATAATTGTGTAACGTATTAACTATGCATGGTCCATGTACCAACCCTATTTATTGGCAATAACACAGGCGGCAAACATCCCAACCGCATGTCAACAATCATATACCAAGTTAGGCTCAAAATGACAGTAAAACACTGCTGCAAAGGGAAATGGGCAGTCAAAAAACACGGAAATAGATCCAGTAAATGATTTCAAATGGATTACCAACCTGAAGCTGCAATTGAAACACGAAGTACAGATCTTTATAAGAAGCAGGCAGTCAAGTAAACAGCTTCAAGCCACAATCTTGGCAGATCTCACGTATAGGCTATCCACCACCTTGCCAATATTAGAAATTGTTTCCAAAGAAGCCTCATAAATGGCGTCGGTCTTGAGATCATCAAATATCACAAGGCATCCCGCTCCCTGATCTAAAGTCCCAGCAAACTTTTTATCAAGAATCATCTGAGATAACTTCTTTTCCACATGGTCCATCGGCAGCTCAATAAGCTCAGCAATATGAGCAATCTCAACTCTCGAGAAAGGTTCAATCAGCCTACAGAGATTTTGCTCTAAGAGAGTGTCATAGAGGGAAGAAAGATGCCTGTGGACAATAGGGTCTTCCTCTAATTGCGCCTTATAATCCCTAAGGGCAGTCTCGAAAAGCTTCAGAGAGCGCTTGGAATGAGCATCTGCAACCGCTTTCATTGCATCCAGCTCTGGCCCCAGATATTGCAGCCCTGCTTTTGATGATATAATTCCTGCCACGTCATCAGACTGATTAACCATTATCTTGCACAATAACATGTACTTAAGGCTAAATACAGCACGGGGTTCCTCGAGCGCATTGAAAGCTTCAAAAGCTTCAAAGAAATAACTGTAACCAGTTTTGTAATCCTTTTCTTCAGCATGGAGGATACCACTTTGTAAGTCAATGGTGCCCTGCTGAGCTGGCGGCACATATATGGCATTGGCAGCTGTTCTTGCTGCTGTCAATGCAGCCTTAGCTTTGGGGAGATTCCTTAAGGAAAAATGAAGCTTGCTCTCCAACAAATCTATGTCCACAAGAAGCAGTTTGTCATCTAATCTTCTCACTTCCTTAATTAAGCTTGAGAGGAGATTAAGTGCTTCTGGATACTCCTTATTTTCCATCAAAAGAGCTGCTAGTCTGGCCTCCACTCGTTGCCTCAGGAAAGTTCGCTTCTCAGCTCGAGTCCACTGCACCATTTCTTTGCAAAGCGAAATCTGGAGATCTGATGTTCCGGGTATTTTGGCAACAGCATCGATTATTCCGCGAACAATTTTTGCAGTTTTTGCTTTTGGAATCAAGTTGAAAAAAGGCCTGAGTTGAGTTAGAAGGCCTCGAAGATCATCTGCTCGATTCTCTTGCCTAAGAAGATCAGAAAGATTTGTGATGGCCTGTTCTTTTATCCGTAGGGCCTCTGATGAAGATGAAGGGTTTTCAAGTATGCGATAGAGGATAGAGATTGCTTCAGATGCAGTTTTTGCTTCTAAAGCCTGAGCAACAGAGTCAGTAGTAGCGGGAAGGTATGAGGCAGACATGGTTCTCCTTAACAGGTAAAGACCTGCGACATTAAGAAAATAAGCAGCTCGATTAAATTCAGTATCACAAAATAAATATGATTGATTTAAAAACACATGATGTGATTTATAATAACTAAGCAGATGTGTCCACAGCTGTTCTCGAAACCAATATACAGCAGAACCGAATTCTAGCATCCTGAAGACTTACACAAAAACTAAAACAACAATCATAGCTGTTTCTAAAACAAGAAACTATACAAATCTTTGGAATGGACGTACTGACCCAAATTACAAAGCTAAAGTTTAATATCCCCTGTAAGGTTAACTCAATGTAACCTAAATTCTGATAATTCTAACAACACTAGAAGCTACACAAGTCCAATGAAACCACGCATCAACCCAAATCAGCTAAATATAAATAAACCACTTAAGTTTCATTTTTTAACGGAAATCCAGATTTCGATATTCAAGACAGCTTGGAAATGGCTCAGATTGAGATCAAATTTTACACACGCCCAAGATTGACTAGATTCACGCATCAAAACAGCAATTCAAAGATGCACTAACACGAGATTCACGAAGTTCCTCAAAGTCAGAGAAAAAAACTGAAAATCTCACCTCAACCAACGTATCTAACCAATACACACAATTCTATACAACTGGAAAGTAAAATAAAAGAAAATTAGCAACCACCTGCGCCAAACTTCTTGAGCTAGCCGGAGAAATAGAGAGATGTGTCACCGGAAGAAGGAAGAAAGAGGAGGTAGAGTGGGGAAGAAGAAATGTCTCTAGGGCTCCCTTTGAAATCCCAATTTCTACCAATATCCTCCATCAAAAGTTAAAGAACGTTAGGAAATGTCCAAAACAACCTCGAATCAAGTGTTTTGATTTATTTAATCAATTTGAATTTCTATAATTTCATGCTTTTCTTCTTCTGTCCCGGTTTATTTATGAATAAAATTATAATTATACTCTTGCATACTTATTTTATTAACATTAAATTAATTTAAATATATTTAATAAATAAAAATAAAAATAATTATTTATTATTTAAATTAATTTAATTATGTAACAATAATCTTCATTTTTCAACCATCTTCCTGAAAACAGAAATCTGGGATTTAACAACAATAGCCACAGATCTCCATTAATGTCTCACCCATAACTCAAAACTCTTCCACCATCACAGCGTCGCCACCCGCGTCGTACGCTTCCTTCGGCCTCGACTTCCTGACTCCGGCCGTGAACCAGACCTTATCGGACTTGAAACCCTCCACGGCCACGCTGGTTACCTTTACCCACACAAGCACCTTCGTTTTCATTCCCTCGATTCCGATGAGCTTTCCTCTCTGCAAAACTCCCTTCACCCTGGTCGCGTACCTCACTACCGACGAGTCTTTGAAGCTCATCTCGCAAACAGACGGCAAGTAGACGACCAGCTTGGACTTGGATTCGTCGAACTCGTAGCAGGTTACGCTCTGGGGGAAGAGGCCCGGAGGTAAGTTGTAGTCTCGAAGAAGATCTGGTAAGCTCTTCAATGGCTTTCCTGTAGATTGGAAGAGATATGATTCTTTAAAGGCTCAAACTTTGCATAATAAGCTTTGGATTACCTTTGAGCTTGTTGAAGATCCATTTGGCCTTTTCTTCGACAGTATTTGACAAGATCTGCAACAAAATGAGCTCGAATTATCGACAGAAGATATCGAAGGATCATTCAATCGAACACCCTTAACTGAAAATGAGATAACACTCTCAGATCTGACTACTGCAGATAGTTTTCTGACGAAAAAGGTAGTACATTTTTACAATCATGGCAAGAACCCTAGAATCGAAATCCAAGCAAAGGGGGGAGAAGGTCGAGAAATGAGAAAAGAACCCCAAAAAGCTAAAATGGTCGTAAAAAAAAAAGCTTTACTCACAGAAATGTCATCAGAAACGTTGGACAACTCTTCTTTAGCTTTCTTCGAAATCCATAAGCTCCCAACCTTTAAGCTGCTCACTTTCGTCAGGGCTTTCTCCATTTCTCCCTCTATCTTCTTCTCTCTATCTCAGCTTGAAACTCCCCCTCTGAGACTGAGACCACAAAACAAACGCCTTTCACTTTCAAGTGTTTCCAAAACATTCAAATACGTATTCGCAATCGAAAATCGAAATCCGCCGCAACACGCCGGATTTCCAGCTGTTTAAGCGCTTCGTCTTCTACAGAGAAGAATTAAATAAGCTAAAAATCTTTAAAATAAATAAATAAAAATCTGCTCGATGCCCAAAAACAATGGAAAAGAGCAATTAATTTTCAGAATCTTATGCTTTATAAGAAAAATGTAAAAGAGGGAGATGCTAAGATTCCATTATTCCAAGAAGAAAACTTGGAGGTAAAAGCCTAGTTTTAGCCAGGTAAAGCACCATATAAACAAAAGCTCATGGTGTCGAGCCAAAGGTTGCAACTACAAGTAACAAGATGACTCCTCGTACTCTACTAAGTAAAAGAGTGTCCAAATCCTTCTCGGCCCTGCTCCTCCTCTTCTTCACGGGGCCGGCGGCTCTGCTCGCTTGGTCCACAGCTATGGTAGATGGACTTTCTAAGTCACCTCAATGGTATCATTTCTCATTGACGGACGTTAAGATCTTTATTGCTGATCTCACCGGAGGCCTTGCCGCCGACAACGGCTGCTTGGTCGGGAATTGGGGAGTTTTTCTTTCTTCTCTAGTTGACTGCCACTAAGAACCAGTAGCGTGGATCTGTAATTGTGCGTCTAAGCAAGGTCTGAGAGAGAGAAGAAAGAAGAAGATAGTAATGGCGTCTGCCCTTGTTTAAGATAGAGACAGACCAGGACAAGATTAAGCCAATATTGTTTCTATTTTAAATTGCCATAATTTTTTTCCCATTTTGATTTTTCAATGCTGAATGCTGATGGGCGAGGTTGACATTTATCTAACAAACGTGTGGTTTGTCTGGTTCTACTTCTACCCAACGCGTTGACCGACAACTTATTTGCCGACGATAGGAGTAGACGACGCGCTATCCACACCAAAACAATCTTCTTCCCTCTTCCAGAAATCTCATTCAAGCCATCATAAATGCAGGTCTAGCTAATCATCTCCAACAAATCTCACCCGAAAAACCTTCGTACATCTCGTTCAAGACTCGAGCTTTTTTTCTTGAATCCATGGATTCTATCCCGCACGAGAAAATCGCCGGAAAACCGCAGAAGCACCGGCCGGCGTCGACGTCGGAGATCATGGCGAGCGCGAAACTGGTAGCGCAGGCGGCGCAGTCTACGATGAGGCACGAATCGGATAAAGTGGACAAGGGGCGAGTCGCCGGAGCAGCGGCGGATCTGTTAGGAGCGGCGTCTCATTATGGAAAGCTGGAGGGGAAGAGCGCCGGAAAGTACGTGGAGAAAGCGGAGACTTATCTTCATTCGTATCACGTCTCTCACTCGTCGGTGGCCGGAGGTGTCCCAAACCAGCGTCCAAACAGTAACACCACCGATCACGATCACTCCAAACCTCAAACCCATAAACCATCTTCTGAATCAGGATCTGGGTACGGCGATTACTTCAAGATAGCCGAGGGATTACTCAAAAAGCACTGATTTTTCATTTCTTTTGCTCTGTATCAATCGTTGGTATTGCTAATTTCCTTCTTTCCACGAGTGTTGTATACAGTTATTTTGTATAATTGAATAAATAATGTATTTGGCTAATTTCCATCTTTTTTATGCTCTTCGTCGATAATTTTTTTTAATTTTGTTGTTGTTTCGAATGCATAGTCTTACTTCATGGCGATTACACTCTGACTAGTTACAAACACGGCGTCTGAAGCTGTTGATAATTCGATGTAAAGATAGAAGATCGATGAATAACTTGTAGAGTATGAACACCTTTTCATATAGTTGTAGCTGGAAGGCATCTTCTCTTCCCCTTGCATATTACATTATTACTTGCAGAAAATTAGCAGCCTTTGATGGTGACAGGGTGCATGTTACTTGGCTTCTTAATTGTCTTAGATTTTTTATTCCAGTAAAAACGAGGCGTCGAGTGAGAACAAAAGGAACAAACGTAACCCCGTGTAGGTATAATTCTGTGTTATATATATATATAGAGAGAGAGAGAGAGGTATCTTTTATATCGTGCCAGCCGAATAATATTATAAATTCTGCGTGCATTTTAATCTTTTTTTTGTTTTTAATGGGAAATTAAAAACATTTGTTAGACCTTCAAACATAAATGTGAAATGGGAAATTAGTTATATCGATTAATTGATCTTCAAGTTTTATACTTTATTAATCACGAATGATTAGTATTTATAATGATTTAAGATGTGTTGATTTACACTTGAAAGGAAGGATCTTTTACCCAAAACGATAACCCTTTTGGTTTTGGATCCCATTTTTTGATCTTCACTTCCGTTTGAACAACTCCAACGCGGCCATTTCTCCCCCAGATTGCCTTTTACGGTTCGTCTGAGATTTTGAATCTCCACTCTACAGTGTATCGGTCCGAATCCTTGGTGTGAGTCCCCCTTATTTTGTCTCAATTTTGTTGCTTTCTTTGTTTTCTTGTATGGTTCGACGCGCATCGATTGTTTTTGGATCGGGTTCAATTTTTATTTTCTATTTTGAGAACTGGGTTCTGCTTTGTTCATTGCAACGGCGGAGGGCAATGTCTGCGTTTGTTGTCTTCTGTCATTACTCCTCACCGTTGTTGTAGAAAAGGGGCCTAAGATTTGGTTTTGTTTATTTGTTTCATACTTATTTGAGTTTCATAAAGACCTTCATTCCGTATGTATAAAATTGAGAGCGAATCTTTTGACTTCGCAGATTGATAGCTTCTTGGGGGCTGGAGCTTTGGAAATTGGATCATCTTGTTGCATTGAAACCCTGAGAAGCAGCGTTTGAGCCATTACTTCTCATTTATGGTCTACTTTGCTGGATTGTCTGATAAACTTATGTCCGGCAATTCTTCGCATTTGCAATGAATTTTACATAAATCCTCTTCTTCTGCTTATAATGTTAAGATATTTTCATGAGTGTCCTGTGAGAGGGGAAAAAAATCTCAGGATGATTATCAAATGCTGTTGGAATCGCCACTTCTGTTAGATTGTCGTGTATTTTACTGAATTTGGACATGAGAAGCCCTTGGCTCAATAAGCTCTTCATATTTGGGCATAGACTGCCACTCAATTGCTTGCTCTTGTGCATCCTTAGTGTGTTTGCAGTCATAGCAATCTTCGGATCAAGCTCAAATGTCTTTGACCCTTCTACTCCTCCAGTGTCAGTGATTTACGGCAACTACCGAACGTTGAAGGAGAAAGCTGCTGTTGATTATTTGGATCTGAAGTTTATTGCCTCGATTCCTTCTACTCAAAGTGAGCTTAGCCTTTGTGGCAAAGAAAGAGAAAACTATGTGCCTTGCTACAATGTTTCCGCAAATCTTTTTGCTGGATTCAAAGACGGGGAAGAGTTTGATAGACACTGCGAAGTTTCAAGACATGAAGAACACTGTCTAGTTCGTCCACCGAAAGATTATAAGATCCCCCTCCGATGGCCGGCCGGTAGGGATGTGATATGGAGTGGGAATGTGAAGATAAGCAAAGACCAATTTCTTTCATCAGGAAGCATGACCAAAAGGTATTAAAACTTCTTCTTTTTATTCAAATAATGATGCATACTGGTTGAAAGAAAATAAGAGAACAAAAGGAAATACCTCTGAAAGTGTGAAGAATATTAAATGCAATAGTAATATTGTATTTATATATTCTTATGTGTTATTGTGGTGTGTTACTGTAAATCTATTTTTGAAAGCTACCTAGTTTATGGCGATTTTTCTCGAATTAGTGAGAATAAAGTTAAAGGGATGCCTAAAAATTTAGAATTATTGGCTCATTTACAAAATTAGTCTTATCTCATAAGTTATTTCTGTTTGAAAACAAGTATTTGTGTATTTAGGTAGCTGAGCCTTTTCGAAAAATTTACAGGATGATGTTGTTAGAAGAGAACCAAATTTCTTTTCACTCGGAGGATGGATTGGTTTTCGATGGCGTCAAAGATTACTCTCGGCAAGTGGCTGAGATGATAGGATTGGGCAGTGACTCTGAATTCCCTCAAGCCGGTGTAAGTCCTTATGGTCATTGTTGTTGGATCAGCTGTGGCATATGATTTCCCATTGTTCTTGGTTTTTATAACATATTTCGAGCAATTTACAGGTGCGGACAGTTTTGGATATCGATTGCGGGTTTGGTAGCTTTGGAGCTCATTTATTATCGCTGAATGTGATGGCTATTTGCATTGCCGAATATGAGGCAACTGGTAGCCAAGTTCAGTTGGCCCTCGAGAGAGGTCTTCCGGCATTGATCGGCAGCTTTCTTTCAAGGCAACTTCCATATCCGTCATTGTCTTTCGACATGGTTCACTGTGCACAATGTGGTATCAGTTGGGACAAAAAGGGTACTTTTAGAACATTAAACATTCTCTTACCTTATCCAATCCGCTACATATTGGCCGAAATTGAAACAAGTTGAATGAGAATTGCTGAATCTAGAATATTAGAAAATCAAATCGAGAAAATATCTGTGTACTGGACATTGTTTATTGATTGATTGTCAAAAAAATAACCCATGAACAGGTGGGATGTTCCTCGTTGAAGTTGATCGGATCCTCAAACCTGGGGGATACTTTGTTTTAACTTCTCCGACTAGGAAGCCACAAGGAAGTTTGTCAAATATAAAGACCTCCATGATAACTGTCGTGGAGGAGTTGGCCAAAGGATTGTGTTGGAGGCTTCAAGGTCAGCAAGATGAAACATTTATATGGAAGAAAGTAGCCGATACTCGTTGCTATGCTTCTCGGTAATTTAGCTCCATAATCTCTTTCAATAACCTGAAATAAATTTATTCATTTTGTTCTGAGTTATAGGTTACCAACTAACATGTTTTTAATTCTTGAGTGTAGCAAACATGGGGCTATACCTCTTTGTAAAGAAGACGATGATGTCCAAAATTACTATGAGCCTCTAGCACCATGTATAAGTGGAACCACCAGCAGAAGCTGGATTCCAGTCCAGAACAGGTCCTCTTACTCCCATTTGACTGCAGCTGATTTTGAAGTTCATGGAAAGTACCTGTCATCAACCTTCTTGAACTATATACCAATGCTTGAAATTATAAATATAATTATAGTTCTTTTCCTCCTCATCGTTATATTGCTCTTTCTTCTATTTACAGGTATTCAGCCTGATGACTTCTTCGAAGATGCACAATTTTGGCGATCTTCCTTGAAAGGTTACTGGTCCTTGCTTACGCCACTAATTTTCTCTGACCATCCGAAGAGGCTTGGGGACGAAGATCCACTGCCTCCCTACAATATGATACATAATGTTATGGACATGAATGCAAAATATGGTGGATTGAATGCTGCATTTGTCGAGGAGAAGAAATCGGCATGGGTGATGAATGTTGCTCCTGTCAGGGCTCCTAATACACTTTCTGTCATTCTCGCTCAAGGTTTTGCTGGTGTACTCCATGATTGGTTAGTATCGAAATGGCAATGGTTTTATTTTATGAAGTTGGGTTAAAAAAAAGTCAAGCTCTAACTAGTTGTTCACTCTGCTTACATATAATTTCATATGTAGGTGTGAACCTTTTCCGACTTACCCACGAACGTACGACATGGTTCATGCCAATGAGCTTTTCTCACATTTCACTTCAGAAAGGTGTAGTGTGATGGATTTGATTTTGGAGATTGATCGAATACTACGACCTGAGGTGGTTTATTTCTATGATTTTCTACATGCTTGAAATGCTAGACATATAATAAAGTCATACTAGATTTACTTTCTTAGCATATTATTTTATCGTACATGTTGACGTGTTTGACTGTGATTGGTTTAATTAAAATACATTTAATATATTATTATTAAAAAAATTATTTATAATATTTATTGTAAGAATCACAGCCTGACATGTTAACATATATAATGAGAAGATATGCTAAGAAGATAAACTTATGAAAGAGATTAGATAGTTTTACGAATGTGCAAATTTTGTGTTTTAGGGATGGGTTATTCTCCGTGATAAAGTACAAGTCATCGAGATGGCACGAATGCTCGCAATGAAAATGCGATGGGAGGCACGGGTGATTGACCCTCAAAATGGCAGTGACCAAAGGCTTCTCATTTGCCAAAAACCTTTCCTCAAAAAATAATCAATTTGCATGAGAATGCCTCGAAATCAAAGATATTCTGATTGTTTTCCAAGGCAAGTTACTGTAAATCTATAGCTCAAATTGCAGCACTAGTTCACTGAAAACTAACCTCCATGATGTCTCCATTTGTTTCAGATGACGAATTGTACACTCGAAAACTTGCCTTGAGAAGCTCCAGAGGAGGACATGGATTTGGGGAGTTTCTGAGGAATGCGGCTGCAAATCAATTTTTTGTCCTGGGGGTAAGTAGAAAATTTGTGTTTCATTATTTGTTCATATATCTTCATTGATTGACTTGCTCTAGAGAAGTATTACATCTCAACAGAAAATGGTAATACAAACAAGAAACTTCTGATTGTTTCATCTCCGTCTCTTTCTCCCCTTTTCACTCTCTTACATAGAAAAGCTATCAAAATTATTACTTTTTCTACAAATAAAACTTTCTAGCAACATACAAATGTTTAAATGCCAGATCTCGAAACAGGTTCTTTGAACTAAAGAGGAAGGCAGCTAGTATGACATTTGTGCAAGTAAATAATAGAGAATGACCAAGATAATGGCAAGTTTATAAGAACAAGCACCTCAAGTGGAGCAGCTTGCCTGCTTTTATCCCATCTCTTGATCCATCGTCGAGAACTTTTAAGGTGGCAATGGAGACTGAAAAAATTCAAGTTGGTTGTTGAGAAACAAAATGAAGCTAAGAAGAAACAAATTGACCGACAAACCAAAACAGTAATTTTTTTGTTCATTGAAAACTCTACTTTACAGTTTTAGAGGTCGGAGCAAAATATGAAAACACATTAGATACCTCATCTTGAGGTGTTACCTTTAAGTGTTTGGAGTTAGAATACAGCATCAACAAAGGCCTAAGTTTCCTTAATCCTTCTCCCTTCTCTAGTGGCCATTCTCTGTCCATATCTATGAAATACATCTGCCAAACCAATCAAACCAGCATTCCTCAATTTGTTCCCAACCCCCTCGAACATAATGGCCCCATCTTCGTTCGAAAAATAATGAAAAAACTTGTTGTAATCGAACTTTGGAACATCAAGACCTCCTTCCATCATCCTCTGGACAAACTTAGTGGCCTCTAATGGTTTCCCTGCCTTAACAGGACCTCCAACGAAAATGGTGTCAAAATTTACGAGAGGGTCTAATCCCTTTCTTCCCCTCCTCCCCAAATGCCCCTTCAATTTATCATCTCTCTAAACACTTGTGTGGCTTCTCCTGGTCTTCTTAATGTTAGGAGTCCGTTAATCAGTCCATGAAACACACTTATGTATGGTTTTTCGATCTCCATTGCCATGCTATAAGCTTCTCTTACCCCCGTCCTCGAGCTAGAAGAGCGTAGATAATGGCAGCCATTGTCGAGTTATCAGGTAGAATGTCTCTTTTAGTCATTTCTTCGAACAGGTAATGTGCTTGATTTACCTCACCAACTTGACACAGCCATTTGATTGCTAGCCTGTAAGTTGAAAGCCCCAAATCATCCATCCTGTTAGATCTTATCGTCTGAAAAAGATTCAAAGCTTCTGAGTATTGCTTCGTCTTGAACAAGGTCTCCATCATTGCTTCAATGGCGGCAACATCTGGTTCGAACCCTTCTTCCACCATTAAATTCCAAATCTTCGAGGCCTCGATCAAATTCCCAACCACACAAAAATCCCTTGATGAGAAATGCGTAGGTCAATCAGTCAGGCTTGATCCATTCTTTCAGCTTCATTACAACATA
>QAOC01046604.1:12970-43324 GCA_003255005.1 Begonia fuchsioides
ATTTTAACCCTGTTCTCATCAGTTTCCAACCCTATTCGGTGGCTGGACTTCATCAGGCTCCGGCCAGCCTTTGAGATCAAACTCTTACACTAATCACGTAGAGTAGAATTTCAAATTGTTCGTAGTTTAAATTGGTCTGTTTTTTCTTTAGAAAAATAGAATTGAATTGTTAAAATTTGGTTTCAAAATATACTGACCATTAAAAAAACAAGATTGGACTAGAAACAAATAAAAATTTAAAAAAAGTAAATAAAAAACTAAAATTAGGTTCGAGTTTCGGATAAATAACTCAATTCGGGCCTCAGTTTTTGAAAATTATATTTTGGGCTTCTCGAACGCATGATGTCACGCAACTGAGTTTTGCAAAAATAAATTTTGGACTTCTCGGACGCAATTTGCATTCGAGTGATGGTCGAATCTTGCCTCAGTCAGACGCAACACTCAATTTTTTTTAATTAATTTGGTTAATCAAATCTTATCGGAATGACTTGAAATTTTTATCACACATTTATAACAATAAAAGACATTAATCTGAAATTTTTTAAATTTTTCAACAACTATTTGATTTACTATAATTTGTTTAATAGATAAACAAAAAAATTTCTCTCAAATTACATACAATAATAAAAAGTCTTGAAATTTTTGTCATACATTTACAAAACTGTAAGACATTACGCCACAAAGTTTCGTGAATTTTCAACAATGGTACGATTTACTATAATTTGTTTAATACTTACAAACAAATTTTGTTACAATTACGTATATGAATAAAAAATCACAAAATGTTATGAAACATTGTCTTATAGTGCTGTAAGTGTGTAATATAAGTTTCAAAAAAATTTATAACCGTATGTAAGTTTAAATAATTTTTTTTGTTTATGTATTAAAAAAATATAGTAAATTGTACATTTGTCAACAAAATTTAAAAACTTTCAGATTAGTGTTGTTGATTGTTGTAAATGTGTGATAAAAATTTCAAGTCATTTCGATGAATTTTGATTAGTTAAATTAATTAAAAACAAAAAGTTAAAAAAAAATTGAGTGTTGAGTTTGAGTGAGGCAAATTTTCTCTTAGTGAAGCAAGTTGCGTTTGAGTGATGCAAGTTGCGTTCGAGTATTGCATCTGAGCGAGGTAAGTCGAGTCCAAGTGAGGCAAGATTCGACCCTCACTCGGACACAACTTGTATCCGATCATGTATCCGGAAAGCTAAAAAGTTATATTTATAAAAGTAAGCTCAAAATGGACGCATTTACCCGAAATTTAAGTTTGAAATTAATTTGTTTCTCAAAAACGTATTAAAATTTTGTAGAAATAACATCGGTCTGCCAAGTCCCCTTCGATAATAACTATTAAGAATCCAATGATGACAACCAAAAAAAGCAGCAAAATTTGAAGTGTAAACCCTAAACATTGAGCCGAAATCTAATGTTCAATAAATTGATGTTTACAACTTAAGTATATATTTATAATAAATAAAGTAAATAGCTTTAATCACATTGAGATCTCCGTGCAAGCAGAAACGGGCATGAAGAATTCTTGAAGAGTTCTTTCACTTTTAACGCTAGTTTTTTTCTGGGGTTTTCCGGCCTGGAGAGCTTCTCGCCGGAAAACGGAGATCGTCTTCTCCAAGGTTTGTGTCGGTTTGAACGAAGGAGAAAAGGGAGGGGAAACTGGAAAGTAAGGGTTAATGTTTCCACATGGTCATCTTCTGATATGTTTAACTTTTCTGCTTGAAAATGCATTCACCTGAAAGCTAGCTGAAAAAGGTGGTCGGAGGACAGTGGTGGGATCCATGTCAGGATATGACTCATGAAGTTTCACTAGTATGTTCTACTCTCTCTCTCTCTCTCTCTCCTCTCTAAATAGCGGGGGTTTTGTTTTTGTCATTTCTCTGCAGTCCCCTTTATGACCTAAAGTGCCGGTACACGAACGTCACTGCTCCGTCTTTAAGGAAGAAACTTCAGGCCGTGGAAATGAGTGTATTTTTGTCGGTGAATGTGATAAAGATAGATGATTGAAGACGAGGCTTAAAATATTGAATGCAGAACTTAATTAACTCTGATACAACCGGAGAAGAATGACGCGGGGAGGAACCAAACCCTGTTTTTCTACGATTCTCGGAGACATGGAAATTTTAGGGATAAAACAGGCGACGAACAAGACAACCAAAAGAAGAAGAAATCGGAAAGCCTTGGAAACAATCTAAGCAAAGCACAGAAAGGTATCGCCGTCCCGGTAACTAAACACATGCAACGTGCATTGTTTTCCCGGTAGCTCAGAAATCAGTAGGGGGGAGTTGCTCGTGGTTTTGCCTGATGAATAAACCTTCGAAAACAAGGCCGGCGATTCCGCCGCCGATGAGCGGTCCAGCCCAGTAAACCCATTGATGGTCCCAGCTCCAGCTGACCAGCGCCGGTCCAAATGAGACGGCGGGGTTCATCGAGGCTCCTTCGAAGGCTCCTCCGGCCAAAACATTGGCGCCGACGATTAAACCTATTGCGATTGGAGCAATCGTCTTTAGCGTTCCCTTGTTGGGATCAATGGCTGTGGCGTAGACTGTGTAGACAAGACCGAATGTCATTACGATCTCGAAGACGAAGGCGTTCCAGACAGTAATATCCGATGAGAACGAAAATGCCGTTGTAGTCTGAGAAGCAAATTGAAACCCAAGTTAATTATACCGAAGAAAAAAAACAGATTCAAGCGCTGTTGAGCTTAATAATGTGGCCGTTATTATACTCACCATGCCGTGGGTGGTGAATTTGAGAAGACCGCAGGCGGCGACGGAGCCGAGAAGCTGACCAATCCAGTAAACAACGAGGCGTATGAGAGTAACATTGCCACCGACGAAAGCACCGAAAGTAACAGCTGGGTTGACGTGGCCGCCAGAGATGTTAAAGCTGACAGCGACGCCGATGAAGAGGCCAAAACCATGAGCGAGAGAGGCGGCGATTATGGCGGCCTCCGTCGTAGAGCCGTTGCTGGTCAACTTGGCAAACGCCATTCCCGAACCCTGACCGGCGAAAACGAATATCAACGTGGAGATAAACTCAGCCACACCGCACTTCCACAGCTCCGGCTCGAGGGCCTCTTGCGGCCGGCCAACGGCGAAATTACGGAAAGGCATGTTTACTGTCTGATCAAGATCAAACGGCGGAGAAGTGAACGAGTGTGCGTTCTGCTACTCGAGCCCTGTCTACACTTTATAGTACTTATCCCAGGTATGGCCCAACTGACCGGCCTACCCGGTTGTCGGTCTGTTTTGTAGGGCGAACGTGAGTCGTCGAAAACCATTTAAATATAAAAAGCCACGATAATAATTAGCAAGAAATGCCACGGCCTTTTTCTCTCAACTCCATCCGACACTGTATGCCACGTCAACATCCAACAGCTAGAGATACGGCGGTAGAACCATGAACGCTTGCCACGTGTGATTCTACGTCGTATTATACTGTATTGGAGATTGGAGAATAGGATGTGTACGAGAAAAACAAGACTCATGGCACAATATAATCGACATTAGGTTTATCTGGTCACATTGTTAATGCATGTCACACTAAGGGTGCTTATTGGATTACATCAATCGACTAATTAAATATGAACTCGAGCTAACATCAACCATAGATTATGTGTCAGTTTTGGTTCAGATTCAGTACCCAATAGTTGTCTTCAAACTCATAATCGACCTAGCGGATCATATCATTTTTTTTCAAATAACAGACCCGATTCGGCCACGTGACATGTTAAAGTATTCACATTACGTTAAATAGAAGGAGTGGCATATTCTTTGGATATATGGGACATAGTCTTGTAAAATATACTATCAATAATTGTGGATTAGTATTGCTTAATCCATGATTGGATTAATTAAACACATATGTAACATGCAATACCTAATCGTGTGATTAATTAAAAATAAAACAATGAGTTACTAGAAAGAAATTAATTTGAAAAAAGAGAGGGAGGGGATGTGACGGATTGAAAAGAAGCACGTTACAAGGTGGAAGGAGTCGCAGCCAACCATTATTAAACAGCTGTAACCCACACCCTCTTGTGGTTTTTGTGGTCCCCTGGCCCACGTGATGGGCCCCACTGCCTCACTGTCATTTCCTATTTATCATTTCTGGTTATTTATTCATGTTACAAATCTACATTAAGCAGATGAAGATGCTACGAAACAATGTCGCATTAGGGTTTTGGTCACATGGTACGAGTTGTTTCGTCATTTAATTAATGCAATTGTTATTTCATTTCTTGATTCTAAAAGATGATTCTCTCGTCCTAAGAGCTCCCACACTCCAACCCGACAGTTTATGAGGGGGTTAAATCACGGTGACTCAGCAGCCCAGAGATGAGAGACTCGTACTTGTTGCTACATGAAGCTACCTTACATTGGAGGTAACGACTCTCTCACCGTGCAGCGCAGACTTCGAACTGTGGTTCTTGATTCCAAATCTACCATTTTCAGAACCAACTGAACAAAGCTCGTACGGGCTTTCATTGTTATGTCTCTTAGTTCTTATCTTTTGGTCACATGCTTACAAATTGTGTTCTTATCGTTTGATATTTTCCCAAAAACGCTGTCCTCTTATTTAAGTTAATCGGTTTCAAGTCAATTTCGCTCTATCTTTTTCGAGTATCTTTGATTTTAGTGTCCAATAATAATATATTGTTCTTTATTTTAGACAAATAAATATAACATTTTTTTGTATAACACACTCACACAAAGGGGATCAAGGAAAGAGTAATTCTAGAATTATATTATTTTGTTAACCTTTTATCATACTTATTGACTTATCGCTGCGTGATTGAGTCAATTCACATACATTAAATAAATAATCATTCGACGATATGTCAGAAAGATGACAATAAGATATGATAAGATGATAAACTTAATATAACAGATAAGAAAATTAGAGCAACTCTTTTTGTTTTTATTTCTTGCTGAAATATACATTTTTTAATATTCTCTTATGCTCGAGGTAATGTCTACCATTATCGGGATAAATATTTGGTATCATGAAGTTATATCATATGAAGAGTGCTTAAGGTAACCTAAATGTCATTTTTACGAATGCAAAATGTCATTTTTACAAATTATTCAAAACAAATCAAACACGGAAGATCAAAGAATGATCTAAGAATAGTCCAAATTTCAATAAACAGTAAATGCACGAGGTACAGAAATCTCAGGCGTGGTCGGCATGTAATGGCCTACAAAACAGCACCGGCCACCGAAGTGGAGACCACATGACCGGCCGGCCGTCGGCGGCTTTGAGTATGACTTGTTTGCTTGAGTTTGATTCTGAACCACAAAAGTGAACGAGTCTGCATGGGAAAGCTTGTTTTTCAAAATACGATAAAATTTACTAACGTAAGTGAACGAGTTGAGCTCTCTAGATAACAAAATGTTATTTTAGGCGTGTAAAACCGGATCGAAACTCTCCAGGACACTTCAAACGAGCAAGTTTCGATAAAGGAGGTGACCGTGTACATAAGATGAAAATCGAACATGCAAAAAACTCCGCGCGGACGCATTGTTATTTGGAAGAATTAAAAAAATCAAATGTAGATTAGAAATTTGAACTTTTATGTTAGCCCATTTAAAGGTGGGCATCGGGTGTTATCGGATAAAAAATTTTGATCCGATCGGATTCAGATGCTTGTGTCATCCGAATCCGATTAAAAAAATCGGATCGGATCAGATTGGATTTTTAAAAACTTGTAATTCAGAAATTTCCACTTCTTCGTCGATTCCTCCTCTGTTCTTCGCTCGGCTTCGTCGTCGGAGTAGCGGAGTCAAGAAATTGGGACGAGTGATTTTTGAATTCCAAAATCGGAGTCGGGGATGAATGATTTAGGGTTTCGACTTTCGAATTTCGACTTTCGGCCGATTTGAATTAAGAAATCTGACTTTCGGATTGGATTGGATTAACTATCGGATTTGTCTTTGAATCCGATAGTCAATCCGATCCGATAACAATCCGAAAGTCGGATCAAATAAAAAAAATTTCTACCGAATACCTGGTCCGATCTGACCGAATCCGATCGGATTAGATCGGACCGGATCTACCCACCCATGAGCTCATTAGGGCAAATGGTACTAATTGTATCTAAATTAATGGCCCATAAAATTGGATCGGGACCATATTTATTGACCATATTAGATGGGCCAAAATAATATTTTTATAAGAAATTTAAAATCATTAAATACAGAAAATTGTTATCCTTGACATGAAGTAGCGTTACAAGCAACCACAAGAACAAAAAAAAAGAGGAGATATGCTTATCTTAGGGTTCATAACAAGTGATGATGCTGGCACTAATCAACATTACGTGCCTAATTCCTTCACCACCATTTCCCCTCAATAATTCCTTACGCCAAGTATCTCTACTCCTGTACTCCTCCTCAGGCCTACTCTTCTCCTACTTTCTTCATACCCACTCTACTTCAACCATTCAAACCCCTACATTCAGCACTACGCGTTTGGCTATAAATCTGATAACAAATTGGAGAAATATCTCACTGAAAACAGACAACATTGTAGTGAAATTATCAAGACCCGTTACAACATCATCATCGTGTTTGCATAAGATGAATGTCTAAACATAGGTTGTGTCGTAACTCGAGGAATTATTGGCGAAGGCAATGATTGGATTTTGAACTAGAGTTGACGAGTTAGTGAACGAGTTTTAAAATGTTTTGTGAAGTGGTTGGCTTGAAAGTCACATGAAGTTGCTTAGACATGAAACTCACTCTCTCCATAACGAAGTCAATAACCTCACCACTTGCTCATGCTGGTTTCTTATTTTAATCCCCTACACTTACTAGAAGACAAACGTTGTTGTTTTATTTGGTGAAGAACTAGTCTTTCTAGTGATTTGGATTGTTTTATGGGATTCAATAACGTGCCTCAAATAATGGAATTAGTTTTGTGGTTGAAAGTGGTAGAACAAATCGCCACAATGAGCCTGCGTTAGGGTTTAATTTTTCACGTAATTTTCATTATAAAACTTGCAATTGTATTTTGATCTTCAGACGTTGATCTTCAGACGTTGATTTCCGGGTGATGATCTTTTATCATTATTAGTATAAAACACATGATATTACCAAAGAATTGAAGAAGTAAGATGGAGGTTATTTTGGATGAAAAAGGAGTGAGAATGAAAGTAAGGGAGGAGAGAGAGAGAGAGAGAGAGAGAGAGAGAGAGAGAGNCAAAGGGTAACGACAAAGAGGAGAAGAAACTGCCTTCTTTAATGGAGGATAATAGAAATGTTAATGACCGGTTCAGCAAAACCAGCACTACTCTCTCTCTGCAAATTCCGGTCATGCCGGCGGTGATCAATATCAACAATATAAAACCTAAGGTCCACGAGTGTTCTGTCTGCGGCGCTGAGTTTTCCTCCGGCCAAGCTTTGGGGGGCCATATGAGGCGGCACAGAACCAACCCGTCGGCAACCGCCGTGAGAGGCGGAGCTAGTAATTCCGACCAGTCTCAGGATATGAAGAAAGAGAGAAATTTGTTGGAGTTAGATCTCAACCTTCCAGCTCCAGAGGAAGATCATCAATCGAAGCTTCTGTTTCCCTCCAAAGAACAAGTGATCGTCTTCTCGGCCTCTCCAATGGTGGATTGCCATTATTAAAAAGCTTCCACCTTTAATCGCTAACATTAACCACCGATACATCTGTTTCTTCTAACGTAGGTAAAAAACTTCCAACATTCTTTTGTATCTTCTGTATTTTTTATTTTTTCTTCATTTCAATCCACATGTATTCAATTCTTCACACAAATTATTCAACTCTTTTCTCTCTCTCCTTCCTCGTTTCTGGGACTTACAAGGAGCATGTGAAACAAAAAGGGAAAAAGAAAAATTTCAGCCACGAAAAAGCATCGCTTTGTATGCATTTTAACGTGATCAAGCTCGTCAACAGTATGCTGAACTCTCTCCGTTCGCTAGTTTCGTAAAAACAGACGAAAACTGAAATGAATTTAGAAGGAATATGGCGGGCTGGCAAAGCAAGTCCCACTGCGAAACGGCCCTTCTTTTATGGATCTGATCACCCTTTTCGTAATGATAAATAGATAGAAAATGCCACTCCGGTCCAAATGCTATTAATGGTACGAGCAGAGAAGAGCAAGCTCAAAGCTTTAAACCGCAGCTCTGGTTCAGTTGGTGCCAGTTTAATTGCATCATTAACTGCTTAATAAAATTAAAAATATATAAACTAACGGGCCTAAAATTAATTGTAGAAGGCCCAACTCCAATCTGATAAAGACGAGAGAAAGCTGTATCTCCTCTTTTGAAAACCCTTCAGGTTAAACCCCCAAGGCAAAACCTGAGGGAGCTGCACTTCCGCCATTGAAGCTCTACAGCCATGGTGAAGTCCTACTTTCGCTATGAAGCAGCGGCCGCCTTTGGAGTGATCGCATCCCTTGATTCCAATATAACCTTTGATTCCTCCGGCAAACACTTGCTCTCTCCGGCCTTAGAGAAGGTCGGCGTCTGGCACGTCCGACAGGGTGTTTGTACCAAAACTTTGACTCCTCTCGCCTCTCGTGGACCTTCCTTCGCTGTCACTTTTATTGCCTCGTCTAATTCTTCTTTGGTAATGAGGTGTTCTTCCTTTTTCTCTTTCTCGCACATTTCTTCTTTCGTTTTGTTTCCTGAAACCAGGTACTAGTAAAGTTTTTAATTGTGTGTAGTGGTTTGTGGCGGTGAAAGTTTTTCATTTTTCTGCTTCTTCCTTTCGACTGGAATCTTGATGGAAAAACATAGTTTAATAGGCGGTGTATTAACCCCTGCTTTCTCCCATCAACGTCTTTTAGACTTAGTCTTTTGGTATGAAATTGCAGTGGTCTGAAGGTAGTCATAATGTACGTAGAACCACATCAATTAACTTTAACAGACGCTTCTTTGAATCTGGCCTGTTTTCTTAAGAAGAAATTTTTTTCCTTTCAGAAATCAAGAAGTTATGACTTTAATTGTTGTTGTTCATCAATAATCAATTACCTTTCCCTGTAGAAAGATTGCTAAATTTAGCTCTGATTTCAGATAGCAAGTGGATATGCTGATGGATGCATAAGAATTTGGGACTCTGATCAAGGGACTTGTGAAACTACATTAAATGGGCATAAAGGAGCTGTCACTGCTCTTCGGTACAGTAAACTCGGGTCCTTGCTTGCGTCTGGGAGTAAAGATAATGATATTATATTGTGGGATGTTGTTGCTGAGAATGGCCTTTTTCGCCTCCGCGGGCATCGTGATCAGGTTAGAAAAATGTGATCTTTTTGATTTTATGGAATGGCTAATTTTTCTGAGTTAAATTTCTATATTTTGATTTCAAGGAATGGCTAAATTTTCTGAGTTAAAATTCGAGCTGGCTTTATGTTTTCTCTTTTGTAGACCATATTTTTTGCTTCTTTTGTTCAATTTTTTATGCTATGCAGGTAACTGATCTTGTTTTTCTAAACTTGGATAAAAAACTTGTAAGCTCCTCCAAAGACAAGTTTCTAAGAGTATGGGATCTTGAAACCCAGCATTGTGTGCAAATAGTCAGTGGACATCATAGTGAAATTTGGTCTATAGACACTGATTCAAATGAAAGATATTTGGTTACTGGGTCAGCAGACCCTGAACTTCGCTTTTACATGGTTAAAAGTGACTTGGTAGATGGGACATCTAGAATTGAAGAAAATGGTGCTGACATCACGGATGAAGCAGATACATCTACTCCAAATAAATGGGAAATTTTGAAGCATTTTGGTGAAATACAGCGACAAACTAAGGATAGAGTTGCTAATGTGAGATTTAACAGACCTGGAAATTTACTTGCTTGCCAAGTTGCAGGAAAGACAGTAGAAATTTTCCGGGTATTGGATGAAGATGGTGCTAAACGAAAAGCAAAACGCCGTCTTCACCGAAAGAAAGAAAAGAAATCAGGAAAAGAGCTACAAGAGCTCTGTGAAAATGGAGACATTGATCAAAAAACAGGAAATAGTCCTCTTATTACTGTCACAGATGTTTTTAAGCTCCTTCATGTTGTTCGCGCCACCAAAAAGATATGTTCTATTTCTTTCTCCCCAGCCACACCAAAGAATTTGCTTGCTACATTAGCATTATCTTTGAACAATAATTTGCTGGAATTTTATACTATTGAAAGCAGCGAATCCAAAAAAACTCTCGCTATTGAACTTCAGGGACACCGGTCTGACGTAAGAAGTGTTACACTTAGTTCAGACAATACTCTTTTGATGTCTACAAGTCATAATGCTGTAAAAATATGGAATCCAAGTTCGGGTTCTTGTCTTCGAACCATTGATTCGGGATATGGCCTTTGTGGTTTGATTGTTCCCGATAATAAATATGCACTCGTTGGAACAAAAAGTGGAACTCTTGAAATCATGGATATTAGGAGTGGTACCCCCATTGAAGTTGTTGAAGGTCATGGTGGTTCTATTCGATCCATAACAGCCATTCCAAACGAAAATGGATTTGTCACTGGAGGTTCTGATCGTGATATTAAATTTTGGGAGTACCAATTCGGACAAAGATCTGATCAAGTATGCCTTGATATTTTAATTTATAATTGTTATTTTTTATACTCTCATTCTAATGCAAGGTCACATCTTTTTTTATTTAAATAGAAGAAAGATATCTTTTAAAGTGTAGTGCCAACTACTTAATAATTGAATAACTTTTCTTCTAGTGATCTAGTCTTTCATTTTAAGATGCTAGTTTTCTTTCTAGACTTTTGTTTACCAAAATGATTTCTTGTAGTTTATAATGTTATCCCTACATAATTCTTATGCACTCTTCATCTGCTAGGGAAACATCATAGCTTTGATTTTAATTTGTGTGCATTTTCTAAATTACAAATTCATGCTGGATGATTGCTAAAGTTCCAGTTGAAGATATCGCACATAGTTGTCTATGTAATTTTTATTTTTGCAATTGTGGAAGATATTGCTAATTTTTAGTACGTTACATCACACGTTTACCTAAATAGACAGCTATCTGTTTCTTTCATCGCTGTTTGTTACCATTTTAGTTTAAGGATCTATTTTCGGTTACGACTGCTTGATGATTACCTTTTCACTTGATCTGTAATCTTGAAAATGATTCTCCATCATCTCCAGGGGTCTAAACATCTAGTCCTGTCAATTGTAAGGACCATGAAGATGAATGATGACGTTCTTGCTGTTTCTATCAGTCCAGATGCCAAATATATTGCTGTGGCATTGTTGGATAACACTGTAAAGGTTAGAGCAGCATTCTATTCAGTTTTTCATTCTAATCATTCTTATCTTTATAACAAAACGATTGGTGGTAACCAATATGCGATTCGATAAATAGATAACTATGGCTAGACTTGTTCTTTAAATGCAATATATGTGCATATACTCTATGTTCTGAACTTTTAAATGATATTCTTAGCAAGTATAAGTTTTGAGGTAAATTGAATTTTAGCTTCACAATGATGTCATGTGTACTGAGCAGTGAAGTTGTTTTCAAGAATCCCAGAGTCAATGTAGATTTAGTCTCAATTGTTAAGTCCCCAAAAGCAAAACGTTGAATACTCTTTTTGCATGTGACTGACATTCAGGAGAAAGCTGGACTTGTGTTCTGTATTATATGAATTATTGTGGTGTACTGCATCTGACAGTGACCAATAGTTGGCAATCACAACCTTAGAAGAAAGTTAGCATGCAACGTTCATGGAAATTTAGACAATTGCAAAAACATTTTGATCAGTTCATTACTTTTACATCCCTTGTGCACTCAAAGATTTTGTTTGGGTTCATAGGTACTCTTTATGGACTCCCTCAAAATATTTCTTTCATTATATGGACACAAGCTACCAGTATTATGTATGGATATCTCTTCTGATGGAGATTTGATGGTGACTGGCTCTGCTGACAAAAATTTGAAGATATGGGGTCTGGACTTCGGTGACTGTCATAAATCTATTTTTGCGCACTCTGATAGGTTATTCTTCTTTCTCTGAACGTGAATTAATATTAAGGACAATTCTTGCTATAATTTTGACAAATTTTTTCAACAATACAGTGTCATGGCTGTGCAATTCGTCCGTAATACTCATTACATGTTTAGTGCTGGAAAGGACCGCCTTGTAAAATACTGGGATGCAGATAAATTTGAATTGCTTTTAACTCTTGAAGGACATCATGCTGATATTTGGTGTCTTTCAGTCAGCAATCGGGGTGATTTTCTTGTTACCGGATCTCATGATAGATCTATAAGACGATGGGATCGTACCGAAGAACCATTTTTCATAGAGGTATTGCCTCTTCTTCCAGGCATAAAATAAATTCCTTGTAGTAAGGCATCATTTCAAGTTTGTTCTACCTGATAGACTTGACTAAGCCTGCCATTCCATTTGCAGGAAGAGAAAGAAAGAAGGTTGGAAGAAAAGTTTGAATCGGAACTTGAAAATGCATTCGAAAACAGATATGCACACAAGGAAGAGGTCCCAGAAGAGGGTGCTGTGGCCTTAGCTGGAAAGAAGACTCAAGAAACACTGACAGCAACTGACTTAATTATTGATGCATTAGATATGGCAGAAGAAGAATTGAAGCGAACTGCTGAACATGAGGTATGTGCACATACGGGTTTTCTCCTTCTTGGTTATCAATAAATGAGATTTTTTTTTTCTTTTTTATTGTGGGGTGCCAGTTTATGGATTGACGCTGATCTTGCTGAGAAAAGAATTTTTGATATGATGAAAAATGTTTAATTGATGGGTTTTAGCGTGATTTGATAACTATAGTTGTGTCGGTAGCAATATAATTTTGAATTTGGAGCTCGATGGTATGCATAGATTGATGATAATTATATCCGCATGCGTGATCATTAGTTTTATAATTTTCAGAAAGAGAAAACAAAAGGAAAAGTTGCTGACCTTCTACCAAATGCTGTTATGCGGGGAGTTTCTCCATCCGATTATGTTCTTCAGTCACTTTCAAACGTTCATACTAATGATTTGGAGCAAACTCTATTGGTATGTGATGCTTGACTGAAAAACTATTTTATAAAGTTTGTAACAGACATGATTTCATATTCTATTAAGGTAACTTCTCATTTGTGTTTTTGTTTGACGATTTGGTTGCAGGCTCTGCCATTTTCAGATGCTTTGAAGCTTCTCTCGTACTTGAAGGACTGGACTTCTAAACCTGATAAGGTCCTGTTCTAATCTGTTACTTTCATTGTTCTTTGACATGGATAAACTGAAATAAGTCTACATCATTAGCTGTTCTCCTTCTGTTCTTATCCTAAACATATTCAACATTTCACTTGCTCTGGCATTTTTTTCTTTCAGCAACTTCTGTCTAAAATTGTTGGCCTATTCATCTGTTTATGTTTATTTATACTTAAACAAACCAATATTATTCTAAATATCTTTGATTAATGGTTATCATGGTTTCTTAGTTGCTATTCTTGCCTGCCTCTTTATTCTGCTTGGCTTGCAGATTGGCACAGATCTAGCCACTAGAGAAGGCAGAAGATAATTGTTTGAAATAATTCTCAGATCTTCATAATTAACCTACTGGACGTGGGCCGCGTGGCCACGTTTTCGAATAAATTGCCCTTTTTTTAAGCATTCTCTCTCATGTTTGATGGCATGTGCTATGCTTCTTCCTCTATTCTGTCTTTGTAATTTCTTATAACAGTATAATATAAAATAAATTATCCTAATGCCTTGAAATATTATCATTGTGCTTGCAGGTTGAGCTCATCTGCAGGATGACCACATTTCTGTTGCAGACGCATCATAATCAGTTGGTGAGTACGCCAGCCGCTAGACCTATGTTGACTGTTCTCAAAGAGATTCTTTATGCTAGAATCAAGGTAATATTCCACACTCCAGTTTTTAAGCATAGATTTTATGGAAACAGAAATTCATTACTAAACAAAATATTAATCAATAAAACAATATTAATCAACGAAGAACCCCAGCAACCGAGCTCCACTCGAAACCACTGTTGAACTAACACTCACTTCATTCGACAATTGTCACCACCTCGACAATACACTATCCTCATTTACACCATTTATCCACCTCTCTACACGATTATTGGTAGACAATTATTGTAAAAACTTGCTGATGTAGTATATTCCGTGAATTCCCATTTCTTTCAGGAGTTCAAGGATACTCTTGGTTTCAATCTTGCAGCAATGGAACATTTGAAGGTCGGTGACTGATTTGCAGTCGTTCAATGATCAGTTTGGCACATTATTAGTTATCTTCGTATGAAATCATACTCTCTTCTTTATATTTTTCAGCAACTAATGGCTTTGAGGTCTGATGCTCTCTTCCAAGATGCAAAATCGAAGTTGCTCGAAATTCGTTCGCAACATTCAAAGCGACTTCAAATACGAAGTGATGTAAGAGAGGCAAAAAAGAGGAAAAAGAACAATAAAGTATAATGCTGATAGTTTGCAAATCACCAACTCCAAGTTTTGACCTGAAATTAGCCGGCCGTCCAACGGTAGATTTTACAGTCCGGGACTTGATTCTCCCGAGAGAGCCTCGTTTTGCTAGTTGATCCGTGAGCTAGAAGAAGGTAAGAGGCCGAAGTAAACACATTTCCGCCTTTTTCTGAAGTCTCTATTGTTATGTTGTCGTATATTATCGCATCGAAAACGAATTTTGGATATTGATGCAATGGTTGATAAGCAGAAGGGTTCATGTATTGGGGAAACATCATTTAAATTTTGTAATTGTTAATGAAGAAGAGTTAGAGAAAGTATCATTTGAAGTCACAAACACGCATATCTACACACAAGGATTTCCTGTACTTGTAATCCTCGTTACTTCCTGCTTGTTTGCCCAACTGTTGCAGCAAGAAAATGGATAAAAATGGTATTGGGCCCACCCGAAAGGAAAGGCCATAGATTTCAGTTATCATGGGCCTGAAGTGGGCCTAGAAATACCTTTTTTAACAGGGGAACTAAAGGTTGAACCGTGTCGGAGAGGACCCTATCCATTGGAGAGAAGCTTGAAATATCAAGAGAGAACTTGCGGTGGATAATCAGTGGTGTCCGAGCGGTGACGAAGCTCCATGCTTCTCTATCCACGACCAGAATCTCCGTCTACTTCTGGGATAAGATTCTGTTTTCGTCGATGGAGGTCGGACTCGGTTCCTTCCGTCCAAGAACTCACCTGCGGAGTTTTCTTCTTCTTCCTTCTTCTTCTTCTTCTTCTTCTTCGCCCACTCCTGCTCCTCCTTCTGGTATTCTATTTTTCTTACAGTCTGCAATTGTTTTTTTTTCTTCCAATTGACTTGGTTGTGTGAATTATGAACTCTCGTTTTTTTAATTCTTTCTGTGGCTCTTTTTCGAAAGCAAGACTGGGTTGCTTTACTTTCGTTTTCTCATTGATTGGTTTGATCGAAGAATTTGACGTGTAACTCAAGTTCGCAGAAATGTGAATCATTGTGTGCGTTTGGTTATCTTCTAATAACATAAAACGAACTAACTCATATCTTCTCTGGTATTACAATTGCCAAGTTTCTTTAAGTCTCGACCAAGCTGCTCTGGCTTTCACTTCTTCTCCGGCTCGTCACTTTCCAACCTCCGTACTCTTGCAAGAGCAGAGAAATGAGAATAGAACTCAGATGCAGTTATTTAAAGAAGATAAAACATCCCAGGTTAGTCTTTTGACTTCCCATCTTCCGTGTTTCCATAATGCAGATAAGAAATAGGTGATTTTAATGATGGACTTAGGTAGTATTAGCGAACAGTTTTTTCTTCGCGTTGTTATTTCTTGTATGCTTCTATCAGAAGATAAGAATGCACTTTTCTATACTTGTCTTGCTGTAATACTCAGCCTCTTAAAAGCTGATAAGCTTTCCCTGTATGACAATGAATATTGACTGACATTTTTGCAAATAAAAGTATTCACTTGATGCATTTTTCTCTATTTCCATTATGAAGGCGACATTAATCAGGAGACAGATGGAGAGTGAATCAACCGTTGATGAAGAGAATTTTGGTGATTATGATCAATTGGTCTTGGACCTTAAGAGCCAATTGCTTCAGTGCCCTGGTTTATGGAGCTCGTAAGCTGAATAGAAAACCCTTTTTACCTACATTTACAATAATTTTTTCTAATTAAGCTTCAGATTGTTTACCTATACTTACAATAACTTTTCTAGTAAAGTTTCAGATTGTTTGCATTTATTATACACCTCTATTTGCAACAAGACAGGATAACATAAATTCTTAAATCGCGAATTTATGGCCGTTGTAACAATCTAAACAAAGTTCTACCAAAAGAAAAGTAGAAGACATCAAGTCTCTTTACAAACTTCCACAACATCTTGTAATCAAAGAAAAACATATTCAGCTATCTTTGCTAACTCTACTCATCAAAAAAGTTGCTAAAATAGTAATATTTATGCTTAATGAGTTATGTAATATATAAGATATTCCTATCTACACACGAGAATATGATTACCACGGCGCCCTTTACAAAGTAGGTTGCTGATTATATATCAAAATCTTTCTTAGTGGATGTAAACGTCTATTCTATATAAATTACATTATCGTGAGTGCATTGATGTTATGTTGCAGATGGCCATACTTAGAAGCAAGGGATTACACATCCCCACCTTTGGGTATGCAATCTCATATGACTGATGGGGACAAGCTTTTGGAGTTTGAACCAAGTAATGTAATTGCACTCGCACAGGAAGCCCTATCAGCTTCAAAACAAGCAGCGTCGATCGCTAAAGAGTTGCAGGTTGACGAGAGTCTTGATAGTTCATTGATTAAGGAGTAAGTTGATGAAAAATTGTTAGAGTCGTAAATAATCTTTTTATCAATAATACATATCTAATATCCAAATGGAGACTGCTAAACTCTTAAGTTATTTCGATGTCCATTTACATGCTAGTTTTCCAATTGAGGAGAGGATAACAAAGTCAACACGCCTGCATGAGAGACGATCTAAGAAGAGGAGGCTGGGAAAACAAAATGTAACTGTTATTGACACTAAAAGTTCTAGGAGGGAAAATATACAGAGACAGTTAAGTGATGGTTTCGATCTAAATGATCCTCTTCGATTATTCTTGTGGGGTCCTGAAACAAGACAACTTTTGACAAAAGAAGAAGAGTCTTCACTGATCATTCAAATACAGGTGTCACCTGGTTCATGTATTGAATATCCTAATATCTTTCATTCTCTTCTCCTGATTCCATGTAACTATTTAACAGGATTTAATCCAATTAGAGGAAGTGAAGTCTAGGCTTCAATCTCAGTTCAGTCGTGAACCAACATTCGATGAATGGGCTAAAGCCATTGGACTAAACTGCCGACAGTTGAAAACACGACTTCACTCTGGTCACAGCAGTCGAGAAAAGCTAATAAATGCAAATTTGCGGATGGTGGTTCACATTGCTAAACAATATCAGGGTCGTGGTCTCAGCCTTCATGATTTATTGCAGGTGAAGCTCAACGAACTTTTGGTGGATTATATATGGTTCTGCATTTCCCTGTGAAATTAGAAGTTTTAGATAATGTAATGCTACAATTTCATACATATAGGCTGTGATTCCTAAGTCCTATTATTGTGCACATTGTATGGATTCTCTTAATAACAACATTTAAGTATATGGAGTGCAGTTATATTGGTGAACTAAACCAGGTAACAATAAATAAATTCTGATTTGGGATTATTAGAAGGATTTTAAGGTTCGTTTATTGTTGAAACCTATTGAAATTGGAATCTTTCCTCTGGATACTATCCCTTCATTTTCTGATATACATTGTTTATATGTTTTTTAATTTTTTTCTTTTATGATATACTAGGAGGGAAGTATGGGCCTTATGAAAAGTGTTGAAAAGTTCAAACCTCAAGTTGGTTGCCGTTTTGCTACTTACGCTTACTGGTGGATAAGACAATCAATTAGGAAGGCCATATTTCAGCACTCCAGAACAATCCGTCTACCGGTAATACACATCTTTTCTTTTGTTTCCATTACCAACAACATTTATGCACATATTATGTCGGTATTTGCATTTTTTCTTGATTTTCGTATTTTCTTTCTTCCTTCTAAATGATTTCATGGATTGAAAATTTCATTATTTGATGATATAAGAGCACTTAAAACTTCTTATAGGTTAGACTCTTAGGACAGTCTCTTTTAGCTCCTGAAGATCCAACTCATTTAAAGGCCTCAATCTGATGCTCTTTAAAATGAAAAAAAAAACCGTGAGAAGGAAATTATACTTTGATGTGACTGAACGAATGCCATGCAGGAAAATGTATATAGCCTTCTGGGGAAGGTAAAAGAAGCAAAGAAATTTCATATCGGAAAAGGAAATCATAATCCAAGCAAAGAAGAATTAGCTAAAAGTGTTGGGATTACAATCGAAAAATTGGACAAGTTGCTATATTTCTCTAGGGTGCCGCTTTCAATGCAGCAACCTGTGTGGTCCGACCAAGACACCACTTTCCAGGTATTATCAATCTTCCATTTGAATTGAAGTTCATGGTGAAATGAAAGGAAAATCGTTCGTAAACACGTTTGGTTTGAACTATGAAAATTTGTATCTTTTTCCTTTCCTTGTACTCAAGATTCTAGGTTATTAGCATAAAGATATTTAAATTTTTATCAGCTCTTAATTTTCAATATGTGGAGTTCTTATCCTTGACTCTATTCAGCACTCACAGTGTCTGCAGATTTGATTATATAAATCTTTTCTTTGGTAAACTGTTATTAATATTGTCCATGATTTATCTTGCAAAATGTTAAAATCGATTAGTCATAGGTGATTGTGGATTCTCTGATATTCTCTGACATTGTTACGGGATCTCCATAGCACAAGAACTTTGCACAGTTCAATACATTGACTTTGTCGATTTTCATTCTACTATATCTATAGGAGATAACTGCTGACACTGGAATCGAGGTCCCAGACGTGAGTGTAACAACTGAGCTTATGAGACGCCATGTGCGGGGCCTCCTGCGGGTGCTCAGTTCGAAAGAGAGACAAATAATCAGGTTAAGATTCGGGATAGAAGATGGAAAAGAGAGAACTCTTCAGGATATAGGCAACCTTTTCGGGTTATCCAAAGAAAGGGTTAGGCAGCTGGAGACCAGAGCCATGTACAAGCTCAAGCGTTGCTGCACCAGCCATGGGCTCGGTGCATATGCTAATATGCTTACCTAGAAATTCCCAGGTTAGACTCCACTCTAGCACTCTGATTTTCTTACTTTGTTGTTGAATTTGGGAGGTTTATAGACGTCTGCCTGGCCTTATGCTGCAATTTTGAACCCACCCACATAATATTGGAAGGTTAATAGTTTTTTCTGTGGGTAAAATGAACAATTTATGTACATGAAATAGGTATCTTGCACAATTTTTCGATAGCCACGTGATTCAGGGAAATTGAGCTGTATCTTCATGTCTCCTAAATACTGCATGTCTTGACTCATTATTTTTACAATTCAGAGTCAATTTGTTCCTACCTATGTGTATATCACCTGATAACTTGTTACTAATTGACTTCATATGATAAATATATGCATGAAATTAGCATTGACAATATAAAACATCTATGAATAAATTTTTCTTTCATCGTAATTGTTTTTTTTTATCTCTACTTAGTTAGTGAAACTCAGCTCGGGCCTCAGAGTTGCTCGTTAGGTGCTCGTCAACATTGTTTGATTGTATTCCGTTCATGTAAGTTAGAGTTACGTAACTTCTAGTCTTACGTAAATTTTGGAAAATGAAAATTTTGTTCGGTTGAACGTAGTTTTCTCCGAAGAAATTATTGCGCATTTAAATCTGGTGTCTTGCACTTTTGCTTGTTATCATTGTTCGATTTTCAATATTTGGCAAGGTATTTGATTAATAGACTAGGAGAGAAAATGTGGTCAGTTTAAAACTATAATTTCAAGATAAAGTGAAATATATATGACCTTAAGTAGTCGGGTTAAGGAAGGGATACATGTTATGCGACATGTCAGACATCATCTTACTCTCCATCTCCCCTTTGATGTCGCACCCGACGGAACATAAATACTTTACTAAGATAGTTTAGACAAAGTGCAAAAGCATACTCTCGAAATATACTCAGTTGACCAATCGACATCTTCGGTCAAAAATTGATTAGAGAATCNAAAATAAATATCAACTCCCACGTGTGTTCTGATCCCTTCTTAAATTCAACGAAATTCAAATAAAGTTGCTTAAAACTCGACATTCTAAGCCCATAGTTCTTGCAAATGAGTGTGGGATCTCAAAAGGAAGCTTGTAAAAAGCATGCATAAGTTGGAGTTAAAACCAAGCATTTGGTAGTTAACTTAACTATAGAGGTCGTCTTCATCAGCTGCTGCGGCTGAAGTTGCAAAAGGGTCGGCCGAGGCAGCACCGGCAGCATTCTCGGGAAATCTGAATTCAGTTCCGAACCCTCTCGACTGCTGAAGCGTTTGTGCAAACGCTTGGTATTTACGGATATCAGCATCGCTCACGCTCCTCCTTGCATATTTCATCGACTCCTCGAAATGGGCAGCCCTGATCTCCGCCACCTCATCTTCGACATCCTCCTCCATCGCCTCAGGATTGTCCCGTCTCTTCTTTTCCCTCTCAAGGTCCTGTCCAACACAACAAAAATTGCACTAAAAATATGTTGAATAGGAAACTCGGTTGAAATAACAGCTAATCTCAGCTACCTTCTCAATGTTCTCTCTTATGGCATATTTGCAAGCCCGTTGGCATATTTCTGTAATATCAGCCCCACTGAAGCCCTGAGTGTACTTAGCAAGGGCTTTAATGTCAACGCCTTTCGACACCGGGGATTTCCTCAGGCAAGCTTTGAATATTTGGTGGCGAGAGTCTTCATCGGGCAGCGGAATGTAAATCAGTTGATCAAGACGCCCTGGCCGGAGAAGTGCTGAGTCAATGATGTCAGGTCTATTTGTGGCACCGATGATAAACACAGTTTTCTTTGCAGACATGCCATCCATTTCTGTGAGGAGTTGATTCAGTACTCTGTCAGCAGCACCTCCAGCATCTCCTACACTGCCCCCTCTCTGAAAATAAACAGAGAACAGCCGTTTTGTAAATGCAATTACAAGTTTAACTTAATGCCGGTAGTAGAATTATCTATAAGGCTAACCGACCTGAGTAGCAATGGAGTCAAGTTCATCGAAAAATAGGACGCACGGAGCAGACTGACGAGCCTTGTCAAAAATTTCTCGAACATTAGCCTCACTCTCTCCGAACCACATCGTAAGCAGCTCTGGACCTTTGATGCTAATGAAGTTTGCCTGACATTCATTGGCAATGGCTTTGGCAAGAAGAGTTTTACCACATCCGGGTGGGCCATAGAAAAGAACTCCTTTCGAGGGAGACATGCCGAATTTTTCGAATTTCTCAGGATGCTCTACGGGATATTGAACAGTCTGGATAACCAAAAAATTATTGGAGTTTAATTAGTATTTGATTCGCAATAAAAAATAAATTTGACTCAATAATATGAATGACCTCTTGAAGTTCACGCTTAACATTCTCAAGGCCTCCAATATCCTCCCAGCTGACATTGGGAACTTCGACGACCTGATAAAAAACCAGGTAGTCAACTTAAACCATGTAAAGGCCTTTTCAACGAATCTAAAAAAAGTCACAAACAAGGCACTCAATGTGTCCCTTGAAACATGAAAAAGCATAAATACTTACTGTTTCACGAAGAGCAGATGGATTGCTGGTTCCAAGAGCAGTGTGGAAATGTTCATTTGTTACAGCCATTGAGCTAAGTATCTCAGCATCAATCGATTCGTCTTCCAAGTCAATCACGTCCATCTTCTCTCTTATGCATTGAAGAGCTGCCTCAGTACAGAGAGCTGCCAAATCAGCACCAACATAGCCATGGGTCTCCTTGGAAATTCTTTCTAAATCCACCTATAACATTGAACACAGATCACTTAAAATGTAAAGATAATATAATTTAACAATTACTAATAGAAGCATAAGACATTACATCCTCAGCAAGCTTCATATTCTTGGTATGAATACGAAGAACCTCAAGACGGCCAACTTCATCAGGCACACCAATGTCAATCTCTCTATCAAATCTTCCAAACCTTCTCAGAGCTGGATCGATACTATTGGGACGATTCGTAGCCCCAATGACAATAACATGAGCTCGAGACTTCAATCCATCCATAAGCGTCAAGAGCTGAGATACAATCCTCCTCTCAACTTCGCCATGAGTCTTCTCTCTCTTGGGAGCAATCGAGTCAATCTCGTCGATGAAGATAATGGACGGTGCATTTTTCTCAGCCTCCTCAAAAGCTTTTCTGAGGTTGCTTTCACTCTCGCCAGCCAATTTCGACATGATTTCGGGACCATTGATACAGAAAAAGAATGCACCGGTTTCATTTGCTACAGCCCGAGCAATAAGTGTTTTACCAGATCCAGGAGGGCCATAAAGCAAAATTCCTTTTGGTGGTTTCACACCAATCGACTTAAAGAGTTGGGGATGTCTCAAAGGCAGCTCAACCAACTCTCTAATCTGAGCCATCTGTTTCCTAACACCACCGACATCATCATATCCAACCTCGTCTAACCTATCTTCGTCTTCTCTTTTCACAGGCTCTCCTTCACAGAAGATCTCAGTGTCAGGAGAAACCACGCAATACTCTGGAGGATCAGTCTCGATAACTTTGAACTCTACACTTCGCATTCCACCCCTCACAAGGAAAAGATCACCCTTTCTAATTGGTCGGTATGCCTCCACAAAATAAGCTGCACACGAATTTATAGTCTTAAGAAATATACATACCATGAAAGAAGGCCTGAGATAAAACTGATTATATAGAATCTCACGTTTTAAGTATGCGTCAAAAAGATTTCCAGTCACCCCTTCGATGGTGTCGTCCACTGGTAGAATGTGGACACGTTTTCCATATTTAACATCAGCACATTGATGGACAGAAACAACATCTCCAAGTCTGACCCTCAGGTTACTCCTCACAACCTTGTTCATCCGTATTTTGGGTTCATCACAAGTATCATCAGCAAGGGCAATGCAAATCGTATCTTTTCTTTTCTTTCCCTGGTCCAAATAATTGATAAAGATTAATTAGAAGGAAAACTTCAAATAGTTGTATTCCATATTAGATTTAAAAAAATTGCAAAAGTTGCATCAGTTCTAGCAGACACAACAATGGATTTGCACATGATTGACTGCTTTCAAAGAAAAAAATCAGAATAGAGTTTTGTTAAGACGTGCAAGTGTTGCTTTACTGAACTTTTAGAAACATGATCATCATGGAGATCTGAAATAGACACGACGAATGATGATGGTTACATCACATCAATTTATAAAGTTTCATGGGGTAGCTCAAGTTGATATAGAAAATGGAATTCAATCACACTCAAATACAACAATTAAGATCACAATGGTGCAGCATGCGAAAAATAAAGTTTCAAGGGGTAGCTGAAGTTGTTATAGAAATGTTTCCTACAGAACATATACCTACTACTATATGTTGAATAAATGTCAACATAACAAACTATAACACTTCCAAACAAGATCCAAGTCTAGTTATAAAGGAAGTCTTCCCTTTTCTATGTCGAAGTCAACATCCTTTTAAAGATAGTTCTGCAAGCTGAAAGCTATCTCCGGAAGTGAGTGCTTATAATCTAAAGATATAATCTAAAATCTATAATCTTCTGTCCAAGAACAAAAAAAATAATAGTAAACCATAACCTAAATCTATTATACAGAGGATAACTTGTAATTAAATTATATGAAATCTCATGAATGTCCACTTTGCTATGGAAGTAATAAGTGATAAAAATCAGCTCTGAAAGAAATATGGGAAATATACGTAAATTAGAGATCCGACCTAAAAAACAGACATCCCCATCTCAGATGAAAACAAACATGTATAATCCAATATAAGCACAATTCATCCATCAAACAATAATAGAAAAAAAAAACTGAATTTAAAATACAAAAATAAAACCTATCAAGCGAAAACCCTCTTACAAACTGACCATAGGAGAAAGAAACACATATGGGATGCGATAATTCAAACCTTGATCAGGATCGTATCGCCTCGGAAAAGTTGAAGCTTCTCCATGGTTTCAGGGTGAAGAGCAACAACTGAATTGTCATCGTTAATCGCCTCATCGACAACAAGACGATTAGCGGCCTTCTTCCGCTCCAAAATTGCAGTACTAAAATCCCTCTTCGTGCCTTTCCTGAAATACAAAAAAAAACATCAAAGAAGTAAAAGAGAAGGGGATCTGAGAAAAGAGAGTAAAAGACGATTACGAGTTAGAGGATTCAGGATGGTCGGCCATGGAGGGAAGCTGGGGTAGATAGGAAGAAGACGAGAGTCGAAGTTTTGGGAATGGAGACTGGGTAACTGGGATCTGAGACGAGATCCACTTAAATATGACTCTATGAGGTTGGTACAAGACGCTGTTAATGTTTGTATTGTTACTTTTAATATTTGGATAGTTTTTTGAGATATCAGATAAATGCTTTTTATTTCTAAGTCTCTGAGTCATTATGATTTAACCTCTCACAAACTGTCGGGTCAGGATGTAAGGGCTCTTGAGTACGAGAAATTTAGTCTTTTGAATACAATTTTCGCTATGTTTCTTTTTTCAAAAGAAAAGGTTTTTTTTAATTACTTGTTCTTCAGGTTTAGAATATTATCATGGTAAAAGATCAAGTAAGGTTTGAATTTTAGATAAATAATCAAAAAAGGTTTGAGTTTTTTTTTTTAAATTTAACTTTCTCATACGTTCAAATGAAAGTGATTACGTCTGATACAGATACAGTGACCTCCTTCGAACTTCTTTAAGAAGATGAGTACGTCTGATACGAACGCATTGATCATTATTCGAATGTTCAAGATGTCCGAATTTTTTTAAAATTTTTTATTTTTAATTAATTTAACTAAGTAAATTTTATTAGAATAAACTAATTTAAAAATTTTCAAATTTTATTTCAAAATTTTAATGATTTGCTATAATTTTTTTAATGCATAAAAAAACATATTCAAATAAAATTTGTAGGTCAATGTAGTTTTTTTAAACTTTTGTTATACATTTACAATATTATAAGACAATACTCTACAATTTTTTGTATTTTTCAACAACTGTACGATTTACTATAGTTTTTTAATGCATAAATAAACAAATTCATTTAAAATTACTTGTCTCTTGAAAATTTTGTCACATATCTAAAATATTGTAGTAGAATACTGTACAAAGTTTCGTAAATTTTCAACAATTTTACTATTATTATTATTTTTTAACTAACATTTTATTATATATTTAAAAAATTATAATAAATCATAAAATTGAAAATTTATAAACCATTGTGAAGTATTGTATAAAAATATTATAAATATGTGACAAAATTTTTAAGAATTTTTATTGAAGTAAATAATTTTAATTGAATTTGTTATACATTCAAAAAAAAATTATAGTAAATGGTACAATTATTGAATGAATATTGTCTTTTAATACTGTAAATGTGTTACAAAAATTTCAAAAATTTTTATTTACGTACAAAATTTTAACTGAATCTTTTCTTTTATGCATTAAAAAAATATAGTAAATCGTAAAAATTTAAAAAAAAAATAAAAATTAAATTAGTTTCTTTTATTGTTGTAAATGTGTGGTAAAAATTTCAAGTCATTATAATAAGATTTGATTAACCAAAATTAATTAAAAAATAAATAAAATTGGGATCAGACACAGTGAGTTTCTTCAAGCGTCTGAGAAGCCTAAAAAAGATTTATTAAAAACTTAGGCCCGATTTAGGCTATTTATCCAAAATTCGAGTCTTAATTGGGTTTTGCCATATTATTATAAAGGAAATATTCAAAATTTGCTTACTAATATTTATCGAAAATAACTTTAATTATTCTTACATATTCATAGAAAGGGTAACATTATATTTACTTTCATTGCATGTTCTCTTAACTTCCTTTTTACGTGTCAAGTTTTAATTTGATATCAATCTGACTTCTCCCGAAAGTAATTTTAATGTAGCAGATTTTCCTCTTTTGCAATCAATTTCAATATATCACATTTTGTTCTAGCTATTGTCCACCATCTCCAAGTGTAATTACTATATTATATATGACTGCCTTAAGGGCATATAGGTTGATACATATGGATCTTATATATTGTAGAATTCTTATCTAATATTTTAATTATATATATTAAAAGTACTTTAAAAAAATTAATTATCTACGCTTTAAAAGATAAGTTAAAAATATATATTAAGAAAGTAAATTTAACATTATTGTTGTCGAAAATAATTTTAGAGTAATTTATACGCATCATCGGCCTGGTAACTGTGATTCGATCACCTCGTCCTCTTGAACAAACCAACACATGAATATATGAATTTGATGAGTAATGTGGATTAATCTTTGTCACACTTGAAGTGTTATCAAGTGGTTTAGAGTAGTGTCTGCACGAGCATATCTCAGTTGGTTCAGAGATGACATACTGGGTACAAGGGCCTAAGTTCGAATCATGCGTTGTCCTAGTGTGAGAGTTGTTACCCATAATATTGTGGTAGCTCCTTGAGACATCATGTGAAGGCCTCTCATCTCTAGGCCGCTGAATCACCGTGATTAACCCTATCACAAACTGTCGGGCAGGGTGTGGGGGCCTTGGAGGAGAGAGATTTTGCCTTTTGAATACAAGTGGTTTAGAGTAGTGACAAAAATATATCAAATATAGAATTTCTTTGAATTTTTTTATTACATATTCAACATTTAATAAAGAATTTTAACAATATCTTACTTTTAAAAAAACTTATATTTCTATCGAATATATTTTTAATATCTTGATTTTAAGCATGAATAAATTTAGTTTTTTATTATATATTTATATTGTTATGATATATCAAATCTAATGAAAATATAATTAATATATTAAAATACAAATAATAATTATTATTTATTAAATTAGCAATAATTGACAATATAAAATAAAAATATAATTTAGGAAGATAATATTTCTTCTTATCCTCTTTCTCCTCGTCATTTTGCCTAATCTCCTACCCCAACCCGGTAAGCATCGGCTAAACCGTTGGTACTCTCTCTCTCTCTCTCTCTCTCTCTCTCTCTCTCCTCAATATCTTGTCTTTTGCTTGCAGCTTTGAAGGTCTGAAATGGAGAAGTATTTCGGGAATGCGTATCGGGGTGACCCGGGAGTTCCACACGCTGACCAGGATCGTTTTTTCAACATTTGGATTGGATCTGCGGCTTTCTCTTTTATAACTTTTTTCAATCCCTACTTGTGGCAGCTCTCCAATCAATTCAAGTACAATTTCTCTGCCTTTTTTTACTAGCAATTTAGGGTTCTCTTCCTTCACCTTCCGTAATTTCTATTCTGCCTGTTTCGGAAATCTGTTACTTTGTAATCATCTCTTAATCAGTTTCTTCGTGACTGTTTATATGAATTCGCTGACCGCTGATTCGCATTAAGTTCGCCGACATAAATATATCAGTGATTATGAGAATGAGTTTATTGACTTTGGGATAGGATAGTTAAGAAATCCAGTTAGTTAAGACTCTCTTAAAATTTCTGATGTAAGGATTAAAAATTTTGATCACAGTTGATAGAAAAAAAAAACTCTGGCGTTGTTGCTCAATCCTATGGGTGTATCATAGAAATGTCCTGTTTTTGCTAGAATATACGGGTACTTCATTTGTATTAGCATGGGGGGTCCCCATCGATTCACTCAGAAACATATGAATTTGATTTTCAATAAGGTAATTTTTCCACTCAAAAGTATTTGATTTTCCCCATTTGTCTTGCTTGATTTTCTATGCTTATTCTTAATGTTCTGATGAACTTGAAAGATTTCATATTGTTCTTCTGGAGCTTAATCTGAAAGTGTGAAACAATCTTGGATTAGGGGGAAGGAGAGATATGGAGGGTCATTCTACACTTTGCTCGTGTTCTGGATTTCAAGTTTATTGTTTTTCTTTCATGGTACCTATCAATTTCAAATGTTGCTCATATTTTAAAGAAACAATCCCCTATTTACAGTTGGCACGACAAGGCAATGATGTTTGAACATTATCACTGGAAAAAGGCCAAGGAGAAGAACCAGCCATATAAGTTTAAGGTATATCTTTTGTCTGATCACAAAATCCTAATCCATAAATCTGGCTTCTAAGGTTCCTCAATTTCTTTCTGTTTGACAACTTTGTTAATTTCTGCAGTGGAATCGTTACATGGACAGGGACCATAGAGATTCATACTACTTCAATTGGCCAGCGTACTTTCCTTAAAAGCTTTTTGTTTATGCAAGTATTTCTGCATGATAACGTGGTTTATTCCAGTAAAAAAGAAACAGTACCTCCGTGTACCGAGAACAAGCTTTATGCTTTCCCATCTATTCTGGTCTGAACTAATGGCACTAGATGTTGCATTGAAACATGTTTTGACCCTTTTATGTTGTTTTTTAAATGGTTTTTTTCTGAGTTTCATTCTTTCCATCTGGGCTGTTAATTTTGATTTAGAGAAGAAAGGTTATCCATTCAACTCTGCCGTGGGTTAGCTTCAACTGTTATTGTTTTGACAGCATACTGTGAAGCATTGAATTTACCTTTAAACTCATCTTTTTGGAGCTTTTTAATGTTTATGGAACTAAACGTAGATTAAGCTCCCATCATCTTGTATTACTCGATGTATCCATGTTTTAATCCTCTATGTGCCTGATTTCGAGCTGATCTTGGGTTGGCAAGTCAGTTTGAGCTGGCGAAACTTGATGTATATATGTTTTAATCCTATATTGCCTTGTTGATCTTGAACCGATCTTAGGTTGGCTGATCAGATCGAGCCGACTCAGCTTCGAGTTTAGAGGCCCGAGTAACTGCTCCGATATTAAGTAAAGAAAAGTTTGAGTTTAGAGGAAAATCGGAACCAGTAGATTGATTGTCAGTTTTTTTATTCGAATATCAGAGTCAACTATTGTGTTCTTACTCTAAAATCAATCTTAGACGCCATTTTAGTTCATCAAATTAATTTATGAGATCATCATCGATGAATATTTATTCGTATTACTCGAATCAAATACAGACAATAATTTCGTAATGGCGATCCCCAAGTGTTTAGAACTATAATGTTGTTCGCTCCAAGCTAGAATTAACACGAATATGTTGTTGAGGTTACATCAAAAAGAAGTGTAATTTTGTGCGCCGTAACGATATGCAGACCGAGTATTCAAAATATTGTTTTCATTTTTCACAGGACCAAACCAAAACTTTGTGGTTCAATTTAAAAAAAAAAAAACAGACCCCAATTCTATCTTTTGCAAAAATGTACAAACAGAAAGAATATGGACCGAACCAAACAGATCGATTAGGGGACCGAACCAAACAGATCGATTAGGTTTCATTGAGCCTAGGATCCTTGTACTTGTCTATCTGTGCTTCACATGGGATTTCATTTTCCAGAGTTAATTGATAAAAGCCTAAACTTCCACCATTATGCAAAGCCGCCCATTGACAAGACTTAACTCGACTGGATTATACCTTTGTCGACGTGGCGTGGGGCCCCGACAAGCCTCCTCGTCCGGCCACCAAACATAATATAATGCGATCCCAGTAATACAACAGTGTAACACAGTCATCGCTTTTCTTTATTGGTCTTAGATTGCAAAAAGTATTAAATAAATTCCAGAGCCTCGAGCCATGGATGATACATGGACATGACATGATGGATGGCGGGATGATGCATGGCCATCATCCATGACAGGAGTGGAGATGCAAATGTCAGCCATGTGTGGCATGTTTTAATTTTGAGTAAAGGGGTGACTCACAAAGTGGGATCCATGAAATGGGTTGAGTCACATTTTTCCTTTTTCGTGTTTTTTGTCATTTTATGCACACAAATTTGATGCCGACTGAAATACCATTTCCGTTCCTCTTCCCACCTTCCTAATTTTCCTTTTATTCCTTTTTTATATTATAATTTTACATGTATTTATTAAGTTCCTATTTGTCCTGATATCATAAGCATGTTTTTACGGTTAGATTAAGGCGTTTATCGATCTAACATGCTTAACAAATAACAAATAAGCATTTAGATCAAGCACGGAAAACAACCGAGTTACTTCCCGACATTTATGATTAGACTAGAAGAGACGCTTTCTCTTTTAAAGATTTCTATTAATCATTTATATTTTTGAACGATAATATATTTTCTTTGTAAGATAAGTGGAAACAAATTGATCCTCAGATAATAAATCGACTGGCTATTTATAAGTTCTTGTATCAAGAGACTATGAATATAAAAAGATGCATAATAATGAGTTTTTTTATATCT